>VWZG01007175.1:338065-379180 GCA_013396735.1 Grallaria varia
TATGACTTCGTGTGATCCTTGTGAGTGTGTTATCCGTATGACTTCGTGTGATCCTTGTGAGTGTGTTCCAGGAGGGTGTGTGCACTCTGTGTGTGTATGTGCTCCATGTACGTGTGTTCTGTGTGCCCCGTGTGCTCTTTATTTCCTTTGTGGGTGTGTTATCCCTGTGAGTATATGTTGTCCATGTGTGTGCCCTGTATGTGTGTATGTGCTCCTTGTGCCCCTTTGTGGGTGTGTTATCCCTGTGAGTATATGTTGTCCATGTGTGTGCCCTGTATGTGCTCCATGCGCTCCTTGTGTCCTTTGTGGGTGTGTTATCCCTGTATGTGTTATCCATGTGTGTGTGTGTTCCCTGTGTATGTGTGTGCCCTGTGTGTATGCACTCCTTGTGCCCCTTTGTGGGTGTGTTATCCCTATGAGTGCATATCTCCCATGTGGGTATGTGTGCCCTGTATGTGCTCCATGCGCTCCTTGTGTCCCTTTGTGGGTGTGTTATCCCTATGAGTGTATGTTATCTGTGTGCGTGTGTTACCTGTGCGTGTGCATGCTCTGTATGTGTGTATGTGCTCCATCTACATGTGTTCTGTGTGCTCCACATGTTCCTTGTGGGTGTGTGTGTGTGCTGTGTGAGCGTGTGCTCTGTGTCAGAGTGTGTGCTCTGTGTCAGTGTGTGTGCTCTGTCTGTGCACTCAGCGTGTGTGTGTGTGCTCCATGTCAGTGTGTGTGCTCTGTGTCAGTGTATGTGCTCCGTGTGAGTGTGTGTGCTCCGTGTCGGTGTGTGTGTGCTCTGTATGCACACACGTGTGTGTTGTGCTCTGTGTGTTGTGTGCACACCCTCCGTGGGTGTGTGTGCTCCATAGCCATGTCCACGTGTGTGCTCCATGTGCATGTATGTGCTCCGTGGGGGTGCCTGTGCTCTCTTGGCGTGTGCCTCGTGTGTGGTGCTCCATGTGCTCCGCGTGCCCCACGCGTGCTCTCCTCCACGGGCTGTGTGTCACCGTGCGTGTGCCACGCTCTGCCACACACTCTGTGCGTGTCCCTGCCCAGGGAACAGAGAGAGGCAGCAGAAGCCCCGCTAAATCCCGGGTTGTTTCGCCCCAGGGGACTGCGGACCCTTGCCAAATATCAGCCACGCGGAGCCCCCGGAGGACACAAAACACAAGCAGAGCTTCAGTGTGGGCTCCACAGTGAGGTACAGCTGCGCCCCGGGTTACACGAAGCGCCCCTTCCTCTCCGAAACCATCCAGTGCCTCCTCAACTCCCAGTGGTCCCACCTCCCGGAGTTCTGCGGCCGTAAGTGGTTCCCCTTCTCTGAAATGAGTTGCTTGGAGATGTTTGTGAAAACGTTTCGTGCTTTGGCAATCGCTGTTTCAGGGGTTTCCTCATCTGAGGTGACGCGGGATGAAGCAGCTTGGCCGAGAATCTCTCCCTGCCCCTTTTTCCCAACCCCGCTGTGGTGGTTGGAGCCACGTGTTAATAAAAATAGATCAACAGTTTGGGAAGAGGGGAAGGACTAGAGAGGCAAAGCACTGGCACAGCTGAGTGGTGACCAAAGAGTTGACCAAGGGCAGAGGTTTGGCTTTGGGGATTTGGAAACCTCTGTAGTGAGAACTGACTGTGTTTCCCCATCTCAGATGGTTCCCTGGCAAGGGAGGTAAGCACTGAGCTTGGGGGTGAGAAGATTTTAACATCTAACATTTTTCATTTACTTGGGGATGTCTTCTCATGGAACCCTGGAATGGTTTGGGTTGGAAAGGCCCTTAAAGATGATCTCAATCCATCCCACCAGCCCAGGTTGCTCCAAGCTCCGTCCAACCTGGTCTTGGACACTTCCAGGGATGGGGCAGCCACAGCTTCTCTGGGCACCCTGTGCCAGGGGCCTCACCACCCTTACAGTAAAGAACTTTCTCCTTATATCCAGTCTAACCCCTCACTCTGCCAATGTGAAGCCATTCCCCCTTGTCCTTTCACTCTTATAAATGGTCTCTCTCCCTCCGTCTTTTAAGGTCCCTTCTGGTTTAATTACACAAATTACCAACCACCTTCTTAAAACTATATGTGCTATCCATATTCTTAGTGAGGCTTGTTTCTTATCACCTGGCTTTCTGTTTATACATATTCGAATTCAAAATATTGTTATTTTTACTCTGAAACTGACATTTGCATTGTCTCCGTTGCCAGGTAGCTGCCCCAGCCCTTCATATGTGCCATTTGCCAAAATATCCCAGGAAGATCAGACGCAGAATTTTTATCCTGTGAATACCACGGTGAAGTACATTTGTCGCCCAGGCTTTGAGAATACCACAGCCCAGCTCCCCACCAGCACCTGTCTGGACAGCCTGGAGTGGTCAGAAGTTCCCGAGCTGTGTAGGAGTGAGTATCTCCCTGTCATTGCACTTTCTCCAGTGCTGTGCTCCGAATGCCACGTTTTTATTTTAGAATTGCTATTTTTTAATGACATTCAACATGAATTACCATCAGTTGCCACACTGTCATGAAAACTAAGTCTGTGGCTTTTTTTCCTCAACCTCATAGTGTCCAAAGGATAATCTTGCTCTTTTTTAGGGAAATCTTGTGGTATTCCAGCAAATCCAGAACACGGCAAAGTTATTGCAAATGATCATCTGCTCGGTGCCAAAGCAAATGTGGTTTGTGACCGGGGGTGAGTGTGGAGCCAGCTGCCCATTGTATCCCAGTTGCCTGGCCGGAGGCACTGGTGTGGGAACTGGGACATGGGGCTCTGCCCACCTGGAGCCCTCGGCACCTCTGTGGTGGGATGTTCTTGGTTGGTGACCTCCTGATTTTGGGCTGTGCCCTTTCCCCCTGCAGATACATATTACAGGGAAACTCACCTCTCATCTTTTGTAACCTGAGGGGAAATGACGTTGCCTGGACTAAAATTCCAACTTGTCAGGGTAAGTGAAGTTGTCCAGCACTTGACTGGAAATACCAGCTATTCCAGCTCGGAAATACTGAATTGTTGATTTTCCTAAGTGAAGTCAGGTCAGTATCTCTGCAAGGGGCAGAGTGCTGTGATACAGCAGGGACTCTGTGGGAGCACTGCTGGTGCCTTCTGCATGTGAAGGACTGAGAGAAACAAGCAGCCCTGTGTCCCCTCGGGCTGTGGCACCTGAAAATAGCTGTGTGCTGAGAGGATGGTCAGTGCCCCCATGGCAGCCCCTGCGATGGGTGCAGTGCCTGCCTTTGTGCAAGTGACCCATGGGTTTTCCTCTCCTCACAGAATCCCAGGATGGTTTGGGTTGGAAGTGACCTTAAAGATCATCCAGTTTCCCCCCCTGCCATGGGCAGGGACACCTTCCACCAGCCCAGGTTGCTCCAAGCCCTGTCCAGCCTGGCTTTGGACACTCCCAGGGATGGGGCAGCCACAGTTTTTCTGGGTAACCTGTGCCAGGGCCTGCCCACCCTCCCAGGGAGGAATTTCTACCGTGTATCTAATCGAAACCTTCCCTACCTCAGCTTAAGGCCATTGCCCCTTCTCCAGTCACTGCATGCCCTTGTCCAAAGTCCCCGCGGTCCTGCTCCTGCTGTCTTGAAGCCCTTTTAGGTACTGGAAGGGACTCTATGGTTTGCCCAGAGCCTTCTCTTCTCCAGGCTGAACACCCCCAGCTCTCCCAGCCTGGAGAGTTCTCCCCTCACCGAGAAGAGCATCTCCTGAACTCTTGCCTCTTTCTCCCACAGCTATTTCTTGTCCTCCTCCTCCAGCCATTCCCAACGGGCAGCACGATGGCAACAGCACGGAGGAGTTCCTGTACGGCTCGGTGACGGTGTACACGTGTGAGCCGGGGCTCGAGCCGGAGGGCAACAGAACCCTGCGGTGTGTGACAGAGGACGGGGTCCGTGGCGTCTGGAGCGGACCTGCCCCCACGTGCAGGGGTGAGCACAGCTGGATAAGCACCCCCCTCTCCAGCAGTTTGTTCTTGCCGTGCAGATAATTGCTCCTAATTCCCATGGCAGCCTGGACAGGCATCCCACAGGGTTTGTTTCCCGGGGAACAGGGTGTGTGTTCACCCGCAAGGTACCAGGCTCTGCTGGGCAACACTGAGCACAACCAGACGTGCTCTTACAGTTTTTCATTCGGAACAGGCAGAATTTTAATTAACCGTGTGTGAAGTGTGTCAGTAACTGCAAAGCTGGCGGAGTGAACCTCGGGATGGGTTTGTGTCTCACGTCCAACAACACCCAGGCAATAAAGCCAAGTGGGACAGCGGATTCCTCTCTGTCCACAGGGCTTGGAGTGTCACCAAGAGGTCCCTGTGTGACTCCTGCACAGTGCCTGCTGTTGTAGTCTGGGATGCGCAACTGACCTGCTCATGCAATGTTTACTCACTGAACTGTTATAATATATGTTATGTATAAATGAAGGAGCATATTAAATAACATTCTGAGTGCTTTTCCTTTTCCTCTCCCCAGTTAGCCCCACAGCAGAGACAAACCAAACCAAACCCTCGGAAGAGAATCCTTACTGGCTGGGTAAGAGTTTAGTTACTTAAAAGTCCTGTTTATTGCTGTAATTGCACCACATTTTGGGCTCCATTTTTTTAACATCCATTTCATTATTTTCTTCTCTAGCAAGTATCCTCATCCCTTGTTGCATTGGTAAGTAGCATAACACTGGAAATATATTCTCCTAACTCAAATTTGCTGTTAAATACCCAGAGTCAGTGATTGACTGGGTTCACTCCCCCCAGTCCTGAGTGTCTCTGGGCAAGATTCAGGGGTTTCTCTGCTGCTGGAGGATGCAGCAGCATTACAAGCACCAGGATGGATCAGCTGTCTTAGGACAAGACATCATATCAGTCAAAGATGAAATGAAAGGTGCCAGAGAAACCAACCAAAACCTGCACATCCTCTCACTCTTTAATTGACAAAGCTGCTTTAAAAGGCCTTGGCAGACATAGAAAGATGGGAGATTAGTGAAGCATGGAAAAAAAGATCAAATATTAAAAGTGTTGAGTATGCTTAAAATACAAAAGAAACAGGAAGCTGGATGTAAAAGCCCTAAATAAATGAGGATCACACCCTGGGCAAGCTCAGCAGTGGTTCCTGTGCTCCCTGTTCAGAGGCACCTGAGGGATTTGAAGTTGACAGCCAGTCCTGAGCACAGAGAATTTTGCTGCCCATGCTGCAGTACTTCACTTAAATTGCAGATCAGATTTGTTTACATTTGGATTGGTTTTTTTTCCCCCCTTCTTTGTTAGTACCCCCAGTAGTCCTTGGAATTCTAGTTGGGATCATCATGAGATGGAAAGACAATGAAAAACGGTAAGTGACACTAAGCTGCCCCTTGAAAATATTAACTTTCTCTAGGGATAAGTGAATATTTCCTCTCAAGCTCTATACCTTCAGTAGATATTTTCGTGGTTAGTACTATCTTTCCATGTTGTAAGTTTCTCTTCATTTTACAAATTTTCTCCTTCCTGTCTCTTCAGCTCTTACAACATGAATTTACAGAAGCACAAGACAAAGGGACGGGGGGCACCAATGAGCCCGAAGAAGCAGCTCATGCCATGGAGTTCATATTTTTGGTAGGTTTGCTTGCTCATGTGCCCCAAAGCTTGTGCAACTCTTCTGACTATACCCACTGGTGACCTGCACGGCACATCTTTGTGCAGTTTTTCACTCTCAAATGCCAGCAGGCTGTTTGCTGAGAGGCACCAGCTGCTTCACAGGAGGGTTTGGCGTTCACTGGCTGCTGTCTGGGCTCAGCCAGAGGGATTTCCCCCCTCGTCTCTCTCCTCCACAGCCACACAACGAGTTGCCACGTGTGTCCCACCTGCACAAAGCAGCTGCACGATGCCCTGGCCGCCCACGCTGAGCCCACGCGCCGCGGCTGTGCCGTCTGCGAGGACTTGCTGAGCACCTGGCCCGGCAAACCACGCACCTACTCGGTCCCCAGCATTGGGGATGGGGAGAGCCAAAGCCCAGCAGGCTCCAGGTACCACCAGGTTCTTGCTTTTTCTCCCCTTGCACGGGTCCGTGGAAAGCAAAATGAGGGGAAAGGAGGAGAAGGCATCTGTACATGGATAGAGCGGGTTTTGCAGTTTGAATTCATTTGGTTCCTGTTTTAGCAGGAGGAAGTATTCTGTATTTAGAAGAAAGTGACTCTGTCAGGCAGTAGGTGTTCTCAGAAAGCCAAACATTCAGGTGGCTCAGGTTGTTTTCTCTCTCTTTGTCTGTGTTCAGCTCTCCTGCCAAAGCTGTGGATGCGCAGAGGGACGATGGCACAGGAGAAGCTGGTCCAGAGTGGAGTGAGGCAGAGCAGCCCCTGGACTATAAAAGGTCTGTCTTCCCCTTTAAAATACACAGATGTCCTGGTGGGATTGGATAAAAATCACTTCAGAGCAGAGTAGATCTGTTTTTAGCACAGAATCTCAGAGTGGTTTGGGTTGGAAGGGACCTTAAAGCTCATCCAGTTCCCACCCTCTGCCAAGGGACACCTTCCACTAGACCAGGCTGATCCAAGCCCCGTCCCACCTGTCCTGGAATGCACATCCGTGCAGTCAGTGCACATCCTTCATGGTGCTTCTCCACAGCAGCCCCCACATCTGTCCCGTCTGTGAGAACTGGCTCCGTGCCCACGTTGGTCAGCTGGACAGCCGTGCTGTGGCACCCGGGCAGAGGCGGCACGAGGGGTGAGTGTGCTGGGGCTGGGGCAGGCAGTGGGCCCTCAAAACTGCCAGTCCAGCCCTTAGCTTAAAATAAAAATGGGATGACAGCGTGTGAATGCTGGTCCCACTTGCCTCCAGCTCCGTGTCAGCACAGAAGTGTGGTGCCTGCTGGTGAGCAAAGGCACGTGGAACTGGGCAGAGGTTCACTCAGACAGTGCTTGAGTGGTTTCTTTGGGTGTCTCTGAATCAGCTTGTGCTCCTCAGCTGTGCTCACCTGGCTCGGCCAGGAGTCTTCTTTGGAGCTCTGGTTTTGGTTAAGCTGCTGCCTGGTGCTTTTCCCACCTCTGGGCATGGTTAGTTTGCTCGGGGCAAGATACAGGGTTGGGGCAGAGCAGCAACCAGGTGAGCAAGATAATGCTGTTTGCTCTGTTTATTTATCTTTTGACACTTGTCCGTGTGAAATAAATACTTGGTTAAATAAACATGGTCTGACGTATGCATCTGCTTGCTTTAGCTTTAGTAAGTGTGAACTTCTTTTTGCTCCACTTGGTTTGTGGGTTTTTGTCCCATCTATTTCTCACTGTTCTGTGAGTGCTTTTAGCCTCAATCCTGAAAGAGCCGCTTCAGTTCTGCATTCCCAAATCCCTGTTTATTGAGTTTAAAAAGTCAGTGTCTTTGCAATGGTGAAGGAGAGCAGCTGTTGTGGGGGCTGGAGGCCGTGCAGCGTGGCTTGCTGAGGAGCACTTGGTCCTGATCCCACCTTCGTGTCTCTCCCCACAGCCCGCGGGGTTCCGTCTGCTCTCCCTGCACGGACCAGCTGCACCTCTCCCTCGTCCACAGCGACATGTCGAGCAGCCCCGTGTGTCCCCTGGCTGCGGAGGGGACCCCAGCCCACCTGGTCCCTCAGCACACCCCCAGCTGCCACGTGTGCCCCGACTGTGCGGTGCCAAGCCACACTCACCTGTGCCAGCCCCAGGCACCTCTTGGTAGGGCATCCAAAACACCCCTGAGGTCACCAGGGTGGGGGCCAAGGCACCACAACCCTGTGGTTCCTCCCAAAGCCAAGGGGCCCACCCTGATTAACTGCTTGTTTCCTTGTTTGCAGGATAAATTCCTCGGGGAATTCCGACACTAATCCCTGATGCTGGCAGGGATGGAGTTCTTAGTGCAATAAGGCAACCTGAAGTCAAGGGTCTGACTTCACCATCGATGATTTCTTGGTAAAGGAGCAGGAAAATCAAACTTACTTCAAACCCAGCTCTGTGTTGGTTTAGTACCTTCTTTTTTGTTGATTTTTGTATGAAAAAACTATTTTTGCAGCTCTTAAAGTGAAGCTTTAAAAATTCCGTAAACATTTCTTTTCACTAGGAAAATAATTTCACAGCAGACACCCTCTTTGCACAATCTTACAAAATTTATTTGTATATTTTAAACTTGTTTGTTTACTGAGGTTTCTTTCCTAGTGCACAGATAAAAGTGCAACAATGACAGTATTTATAGTAAAACTATTTTATAAATAAAAGGATATAAAGTAAGGAATACTGGTATCCTGGCTTGGGGTTTATTTCGTATTTACTAATCAAGCCTTCTCACAGAGTGCTTTCAATGATTTTGCCATCTCATTCTTTGCCAGATGTAGTCAAGTTCACTAATTGCTTCTGCTCAAATAGTTGCTGTTGTTGGCCTGGTATCCATAGCAGTGCCCAGCCTTTCCTGGGAACTGTGATGATGGACGTGAGGTGCCACTGCTGAGCAGAGCTGTGCCCACCCTGGGCAGTGCCAGGGAAGGTGTGTGCTCCCCCCCTGGCGGAACCTTCCTTCGGGTGACCCTCAGTACTCCTGCGCTGGGTTTATATTCTCTTCCCAAAAAGCCAAGCTGCAGCTCCAGTTGCAGAGGATCCAGTTCAGAGGGTTCAAGTAAGTGCTCTATCTGCAGCTTTTACTCCTTGCTTGGATTTGATACGTAGCAAAATACTGATAAAGCGGAAGCTATAACATTTTCCCTTCTGCTTTATCAGTGTTTGCCAAGAGATTGGCCTGATGGAGGTTCTGGTGGAAAATGGGCAGTGCCCCAGGGAGGACAAAAGCACCACACAGTTACCAGATTCTTCTGTTGTATTTCTTATCAAACAGCACCATTTCCAGGAACTTGAGCTGCCGGGTGCAATCCTGCTTTGAGGAGAGGGAGAGGCAATGGCCACCTGAGCATGCGAACTGTCCCATGCCCTGGCCACTGTCCCTGCTTGGGCATCCCTTTGAACGTGGGGCTGGAGGCAGCAGGGGCTGCTCAGGGGTGCCAGGTGGTACCCCCAGTGTGCCCCCAGACCTCACCTGGCCGACACACAGGGTCAATCTCATCTCTCAATGAGGTGATGATGTGGTGCTGGAAGCACAAAACAGTGAAGAAAGTGCAAAATTCCATATGTAATGGTGCAAACATGGAAACCTGATGGAGGTCTTGTGGTTCGTGTTGCTGTGGCATCAAGGAAGAACATGGAATGAGGTGGAAGCTGCACGGCCATTTACCACCTGACATTCAGGAATGTTTTGTACGAAGCAAGTACATCTCCAATCAGGAAATATTCTGTACAACGCAACCACGAGAAACGGAAGCTTTGACCATGGTTCCCACCCACTGCACTTTGCACAACAGGGGTTAATGAGGTAGGAAATGTACCCTATTTTCGTATCCAACTGGGGGAGGAGAATTGGACACGAAATTGCAAGGATAGATCGACACATTTGTCCTCCTCACCCTCCCCAGATGAAATGCCTTTTGGTAAGTCTTGTGCCCTCTGCTATGCCAAGTCTTGACATGGGGAAATCAGGCGTGGGATTGCAATCACACTGTTGGTGCTCTACACAGCTGTTCTGCCATCAGTGCGTTCATCACCCCCGATCCAGAGGAGCTGGATGTGTTACACTCAATAAGCCTTGCTGTTTGTGACCCCGGCTGGCTCTTTTGAATGCTACCAGACCTACAGTTCACAGGCTGTTCACACAAACTGGGGTCACGCTTTTGCAACGCGCGGGTGTGGTGCAACACGCGTGGCAGGAGGACAAGGGCTCTTAGGAAGAAAACCTGGGGTGACCTCAGGCTGTCCTTGAGGGGAGGGACCCAGGGGTAGGGTGACCAAGCGTAAGCGACCTTCCCAAAGCAGACACTCCCAGGAGTTTACAACGCCAATATGGGTAAGTCATGCACCTTGCATCCCGAAGGTAAACTCCTTCCCTGGAAGCGGGTGGGGCAGGAGAGGCCGAGGGGAGGAGGAAGAAAGGCTGATCCAGCGCCAGACGCCTCTGGTTCGCTGTTCCCCGTTTGTCGAGCGGCATCATTTCCTACTGCTTAAACTATAAAGCGGCAAGTGCCGTGGGAGCGGCCAGGACAGGTGTGGGAATTGCCTCGGGACCCGGCGCAGGAGCCGCTGACCTGCGGGGAACCCTGCCCAGCCCCGGGGGCACAGCGGAGCCAAAGCCCTCGTTTCCCTCCGCAGCTGGAGGAAAAGAACCTCTCGGTGCGAGAGAATCCGTGGCTGAGCCGGCCCCCGCCCGCCTCGCAAGGAGCCGCGCTCCGCATCCCTGCGCGTCCCTCGGAGCCGCCACCGGCACCGGCACCGGGAGGGACCCGGCACCTTTTAATTCATTTTAAGCATCTCCGGCTCCGGCCATGGCTCAGCGCTGGCTCTTGGTGCTGCTCTTGGCGCTGCCTGGCGCTTGGGGTGAGCGGGGACACGGGGGCGGGGGGCAGAGGGGCTGCGTGGGGATGGACTCGGACGAGCCCCGCCACCATCCCCTCTGCGCCCGCAGGTGAGTGCCCGGAGCCGCCCCGGTTCGTCTTCGCCGAGCTCACCACGGCACCCCAGCAGTCCTACCCGGTGGGGACGGAGCTGACGTACCGCTGCCGCCCGGGCTACGTGCGGAATGGGCCCGACCGGCCCGTGATCGCCTGCCTCCCCAACTCCACCTGGTCGGAGAAGCCCGACTTCTGCATCGGTGGGTCCCCCGTGGGGCGACTGGGGTGGGGGGCACATCCCCTGCAGCCCCACAAACCCCTCCGGCTCAGGACAATGCAAGCGCCCTCCTTGGGTGCCCGCCCCGATGGCCCTTTTGCCTAGAAAGGTTAATCTCTGGGAATTGATCTCTGCCATTCTGACGTTACCATCTGGGGATGCAGCACTGGTGCTGTGACCTATTCCCACAGAAACGAGGGACAGTGTGGAGGAGCTTTCAGTGTCTGGTGTCCCCCTGTGCCATCCTGTCCCCATCCCCTTCATGCTGTTTCCCTGTGGAGCAAAACCTCTGCCCTCAGCCCATGGGCTCTCTATCAAGTTTCCTTTCTCAGTAAGCATATTAGCTTTTTCTAACGTGTCCTTAGCCTTATCTGTGCTGTCATTTGCTTCTCATTTGAATTTTAACTTCCGGTTCCTTGAACATTAGTGTGGATCTCTTCTGCAAGTGCTAGTACTTGTTCTCATGGCAGTCAGGGACCTGACAAGTGGCCAATTAGTCAGTAATGACACTCAACAGCTAATGTCACCTGCGTTTCATTTTCATCCTATCAAATAAAGCTAACGCTGAGCACTTGCCCTTCCAGGAAAGTCGTGTGGGCAACCGGTTATCACAAATGGCAACTTTCACGCCAAGACCAATCTGCTGCTTGGGTCGACCGTAACCTTCACCTGTAACGTTGGGTAAGTGTCAGCCCGAGCTCCTGGTGAGTCCTGGTGGGGTGACAGCGCCCACAGGAGACTCAGAGGCTTTGAATAGCTGGGGCTGGTCCTTGGCAAGCACAGGCACGGGGGGAGATGTTTGGGGTGGGGTGAGATGAAGTCTTGCTCGTGGTCCTGTGAGATTCTATCCCCCCACTGCAACTATTCCGTTTCCTCTGATTGCATCATTTCTTTAGGTGTTGAGAAAATGGCCTTTCACAGGAGGGCTAGCTGATTGTACTCTAGGGTCCAGCTTCTGCAGAGAATGCCACTAGGAACTGTACAATTTTCTCAATTTCCCAAGGGTGTTTTCACTTTTTTCATAGAGATCAACTTCCCTTTTCTCAGGTACCAACTACTTGGGCCACCATCTGCGCAGTGTGTATTTAAAAATGGTGATGCTCAATGGGAAGACATTCCATCCTGTGAGAGTAAGCACGTCTTAACTGGCTTATGGACATCTCTTCCTCAAAGCTATTGCAGTATATCTGCTGGTGTGGGGACTGGAAGGTGGATTACCTCTTCTTGGCACCTAATGCAAATTCCTTTAGCCTTCAATGGAACTTAAATGCCTGCAGACATGACTGCACATCCAAAATCTTTGTTTTCAAAGGGGAAATAGGTGATAAAGAGTCTTGATGGTGCTACTTGGGCTTTTTTACCACATTGTGGGATGGGCCTGACCGTCAGCTGCTCATAGTTTTGATGGTTTGCTGCTATAAGAGGTATTCTGGCATTGTCGCAAAACAAAGGTAGGAAATGCCATCATTGTAGGTGAGGGGGCCAAACTGCCTGGAGAGACCATGTTTATTGCCCCCAGAAGGCCTCTTCTGTGGTGGCAGCTCTTGGAAATAGATGCCATTTTGCTGTTTTCCCCTTTATCTTTTTAAAAACCCCGAACTTTGGAAAACATTCAGAATGGAAGGGCACATCCCAGATTTTAGGTTGAGATGATGGCTTCTCAGCTTCTTCCCTGTCTTGTTTTTTTTTTTTTTTTTAATTCATTTTATGGGGTTTTTTTTGTTTGCTTTAGTAGCTAAACCTATATTTCATATTTAATGGAAATATCCTTTCATTTCCTTACTGTTTCCTTCCTGTTCAGTTATTCTCTGTATACCACCTCCTGAAATCAAGAATGGGCAGCTCATCAATGGGAATACAGACTTCACCTTTGGCATGTCTGCAAGTTTCAGCTGTGACGAAGGTTATTCTCTTATTGGAGAAGCCACAATTTACTGTACGATGGGTCCTAACCACAATGGATCCTGGAGTGCTCCAGCCCCTGAATGCAAACGTAAATGCTTTCTTTCTCTCCTTGTTCTTTTGACTTTGTCTCTCCTCCCTCTCCCAGTCTGTACTTTCCCGATGGGCTGCCAGACATGAGGAGGTTGATTTGAGCCTGAAAGGATTTCCAGGAATCTTAATGCTGTGGGCTCCCAGATCACAGTCAGAGGCAGGGCTTGGTTTATTCTTGAGCCTGCAGAAAGCCTCCCTCTCCCTGCCCATGCCCAAGACTGCCTGTAAACGAAAAATGAAGCACTCACGTGCATTTCTTAATGATGTGTCTGTTCTCTGAGTAGTTGTAGCCCACTAGGGACCTGCCTCTCTCAAAGTGGAAGGGCAGCAGTTCTGATCTAGTAAGTGACATCCCTGGCCATGGCAGGGAGCTGGAACTAGAAGATCTTTAAGGTTCTTTCCAACCCAAGTCATTCAGTCATTCCATGATTCTCTTAGTAAGCTTCTCGTGTAACACCTCTGGTGTCACTGCAGGGCTTTCTTGTAATAAATGTTCTTACTGTCGTATCTTTTCTTCCAGAGATCAGATGTGAAAATCCAAATGTGAAAAATGGGAGAAGATTGTCTGGCTTTGGCACTGAGCACACATACAAAGATACAGTGAGCTTTGAGTGTAATTCTGGTTATAAAATGAATGGTAGTGATATAGTTACCTGTGAAGCAAACAGTTCTTGGGCACCGCCTCTGCCAAGATGTGATGAAAGTGAGTAGAAACAAGTTTTTATTTCCTTGAGCAATTGCAATGGAGTAGGTCTAAGAGCTGTTGAGCAGGTCTGCTTCAAACCTCGTGGACTTGCAGCCATGCCCTTGCAGAGGGCAGACCCCCTTTGTCCCTCAGTGTGGCAGCCCAGGCCTGAAGGTATTTATTGTGAACAGCAAATGATCCAAAAGTTCACTGAAAGGAGAGACACAATTGTCAGGTTTGGTTCAGCAGTTTCCAGACCTGTTGGGGATATTTGGCTTCGAGCTCAGCTGAATGGAGGTCCTGCAGGTTGGGTTGGTGGGGAGTGAAGGAGCATCTCTGGGGCAGATTTACTCAACCTCCACCTTTTCTCCAGTTAAGCAAACTGTGATATCCACTGCTGTTTGCTAAAAAGCTTGGATACAAACTGCATCCCAGCCGTTCAAGCAGGTTAAAATGCAGTTCACTGCTGTTACTGCAGACACCTTGGGGCTCCCCTGTAACCAGCCTTGTGTTTGTCTCCCATCGTTAGTCCGCTGTGGTCCCGCTCCACAGTTCCCTTTTGCCAAATTACCGATGGCTGTGGGTGACAGCTCCCCGTTTGGAACAAAGCTGAACTACCAGTGTATCCCAGGGTATAAGGCAGCACCTGGAAAGTCCTCTGTTCTCACCTGTCAGAACAATGAAACTTGGTCTGCTGCAGAGCCAGACTTCTGTGTTCGTGAGTATCTCTGTTCCTCTCCTGTCCTGACTGACTGTGGGAGGGATCTCTACATGCCTGGGATGTTACTCTGAGATTTGGGTCATGCCGTGAAGTAATTCCCCTGCTGCTTTCTTTTCCTCTAGGACAGTTATGTTCTCCTCCCGACATAAAGTATGGGAATGTGACTGGAAACAACCAAACTTTCCCATTTGAAACAGTTGTGAAATTCACCTGTGATCCTGGGTGAGTGGATCAGTAGAAGGGACCATCCTGGGGGTCCATGGACAGGGATCACAGGCAGCACCATCCCTGGCTGGTTTCCGGGTGCAAGCCTCCAGTGAACCTGTGTATTTTGTCTGCATGAGAGCAGCGTGTGGTTACGCACCCATGCAGTTAACTGCTCTGATTCAGCTCTTGTTGGTGTTTTCACTTTGCTGTGGCCACACCTCATTTCACAGCAGGATGACTTCTGGTGAATCATTTGCCTACTTGAGGCAGGGGGGGAGTGGGGAAAAACCCTTCTGGGTTCTCTTCTGGAGGGTAGCAAACCTCTTCTCTTTCCTTAGGCATCAGCAAATCAGGTCTTCTGCCACATGTGTGGCATCAGGAGATGGAGTTAAGTGGGATCCAGAACCTCCATACTGTTCAGGTAAGAGGGAGAATCCCTGCACAGAGCCATTAAGATACAACAGCTGGAACTGCTCGAAGGGTTTTCAGTTGGCACTGGGCTGTACCTCCTTGTCCCCATACACCTTGTCACCTCAGTTAGAAACACTGCCCAGGAGGAAGCCTTTGATGCTTCCTGAAGCAGCTTCAGTTAAAGTCTAGTGCCAGAAGAGCATGATGAGGCACAGACTCGCAGACAAAGGGAAGTAGAGAATGAAATAATTTTTCTTCTCTTTGCTTGTGCACGTGCAAACTTTTGCTTTTGTACACTGTCTTATCTCAACTTGCGAGTTGTTTTCCATCTTATTTTCTCTTCCCTGGTAAGGGGGTGTGATTGAACTGCTTGGTGGGCACCTGGCATCCAGCCGAGGTCAACCCACCACAGTACTTTTTGGGAT
The DNA here is from genome assembly GCA_013396735.1 of Grallaria varia. Taxonomy (NCBI): domain Eukaryota; kingdom Metazoa; phylum Chordata; class Aves; order Passeriformes; family Formicariidae; genus Grallaria; species Grallaria varia. The sequence continues at coordinate 353,149 of VWZG01007175.1, forward strand.
GGACTCGCAGGCTAGTGGAAATATTCCCAGTAAATTCATCTGGGCTCTAATAGATGAACGTCTGTGGAGTTGGGTTGTGCAGGGGCCCTGTTTTTTGTGTTGCTTGTTGTTTTCCATGTTCATTTGCTCCAATTTGAGACACTGCATGTCATGTAGGTTATGAATTACTGTGCTGGGTGGGTGCAGAGTTTCATGTTTCATGTTTTGTCACTCTTCCTTTCCAGGAGCGAACATGATCACTGTTGGTAAGTAATGTGTATTCCTGAACCCCTGAACTGCCTGTCTTTGTTATGGTCTCCTGTGTGTTCTGCTTGTAATGGCCTTAAGAGCCTTTTGCTACAGTCTGTGGTCATAGTGATATCATTGGTGCCTTAAGATCATGCTGTGAAAAGGGAGAGGGGAATGTAAAGGGGAACAAGGACAACTATGGAGTGAAGACTGAAGCTTCATATTTGTATCTTGTAGGAATCTTCCCCCTCCTCCTGGCAATGCTGCTTATGAAGATCTAATTTAGGGAATGGGGCGCAGTGAGAAAGCACCTGTAGACATGTTGGACTCAATCTGATCCCAGTGCTCTGCTTTTCCCTCCTGTGAAACTGGCCTTGAAGCAGCAACCCACAGCCCTTGGCTGGCAAAGCCCAGACGCTCCAGCTGCTGCCTGGGAAGTGCCCGCAGTCCTGGCTGCAGCTGCAGCACATCGTGTTGGACACAGCAGCTCATGGGGCTGGCATGGACTGGGAAGCTCTCTGCCACCCAGCTGGAATGCTGCTTGGAAATCGAGTGCAGTTATCCCTGTGTTAAGTCACAAAGATGTCAAAGACCTTCACACTGCAATAGAGGAAGCTCAAGAAGATCCTGTGCTTTGGGTGCCTCTGCATGTTGGGCTCCTCAGCCCTGCTAAGGTCATGTTGTGCCTGGGCCTGATCAAGACTCAGGGGGTTTCTGAAGTGTCCTGAGGTGGAAAGTGCGGAACCTACTGAGAGGATTATAGCAAATGTCTTCATGTGAGTGATACCTACTTGAACAAATCGCTTGAAATGAATAGGATGTATAAATTGGGTGTTACCTGTGAGCACTGAGAGCATGGAAAATCACAGAATCATTAAGGCTGGAAAGGACTTCCAAGGTCATTGAGCCTAACCTTTGACCAAACACCATCACATCAACTAGACGATGGCACTAAGTGCCACGTTGAGTCATTTCTCTGTATATTCATATTTTTCTTCATATAAAGCACAGTTGCACCTGCTACTTCCAGGTGAGTATGAACTATTGTGCAACAGCAGGAATTTTACCTGAGAGAAAAATTTTCAATGCCTTATTACAAAGAACAGCTATTCTGACCTTTCCTCTACAAACTAAAGCTGGTTTTAAGCTTCAGCTGAAGGGTCTGCCCTGGCACTGTCTTTGTATCGTGTTGGTTGAGGCTTCTTGGCAAGTACCTCATGGAAACAGCTCCTGTCTCTGAACTTGCTGGAGCTTCTCTTGAAGGTGCTGAAGCTCCCAGTGGGCTGAAGGCCCAGGAAGAATCCAGCTGGGTGGGCACCTGGGGGCGGTGGAGCTGCTCCAGGGTCTGGCCTGGATGCAGAACTTATCCTGGCAGATGCCACCAAACATCAGAGTTGCTGCATGTGAACCTTTTTGCTGCTTCACCCAAAGTAGGTGCAGATGGACATCAAGCCAAAGCCTTAATGTGCTTCTCCATGGGAAACAGGACACCAACCCCACACCTTTTGCGCCCTGTTTCATCCTGTCTCACCTGACCTAGTTGTTGTTGTGCTGAGGATGGTGTGTGAGGGCAGAGGGAGGGGAGAGAGGAGGTGTGTGGGACTTCACTCACCTTGTCTAAATCAAAGACACAGGCAAAAATGCCCTGGATTTGTTTGGCTTATTGAAAGGTCACACTGGGCCATTGCTGTCCTTTCCTGGTTTGAACTCAGCCTGGCTAAAGGAACACTCAAAAAGCTAAAGAGGTATCATCTCATAAAATGAAATAAATATTGGAAGGTTTCCTGTTTATAAGGGAAACAACACTGTGATGGAATTTAAACTTGTTAAGTGTCAGACACACAGACTTTGAGGTGCTAGTAAAGCAAGACGTTGAGGTTTGGGGTTTTATCTGCTGCAGAGGTAAATCACCCATCTGGGAGCTTCTCATGATGCACAGTTGGGAACAGGAAGTCTCCAAAACGTGTTTACTACAGACTTTTTGTTTCTTCATTTTCACAAGTGGTTTCCTGTTAACAGGAACATACATCTAATAAGAAGGAAAATCACAAATAGCCATTTCCACCAGCACATTAGTCTTGTTCTAAATAGACCCACAAAGTTCTCTGTTCCGAGCAGAGCACTGTCCTGTTCAGCTGTCACAGGGGCACTGCGAGATCCTCTTTTCAAGCACTTGCAGATTACTGGCTATTTTTATTTATCTCTTACCAGAAGCCATATGAATGACTGGATGGACAAAACCTTGTGACTTTGGGTTGTATTTGGTTTTGTTTTTTCAATCCGAGCACGAGTGTTCCTGCTCCATAGTCCAGAGTGATTTTTCTAAATGATTAAACATGTGATTTGAAGATCAGCTTGGAATGATCTCCCCACACCCAAATGAAAGGAATTGTGAATGTTGCCAAAATTTACCATTGAAAAGGAGTTTATCTACTGTATCTGTAATCAAGTTGTGTATAATATTACTTTATAATTTGAGTGTAAATGACCAAGTGCAATTCTGAAATGTGAATGTTGGACATGTAAAGCTCTTTGTCAATAAAAGGGATAAAAAGACTTGACTAACACATGTCTTACTGCTTGTTTAAGGCTCAGGAAGTGTCATCTGCTCTGTGAGGTGGAGAGCTGGAGGACGCTGTGGCTGCTCCTTCATCAAAAAGTACTGTCTGAGGTTTTTTATTCTTCCAGCTGGTGGTGAAGGACGAGCTCTGGAGCAGACAGGGTTGGGTCAGGAGGGTTTGTGTCCACAACTGTTGCTGGAAATGCCCCGCTCTGTCCTTCCCATACCCAGGTAGGTGAGCTGTGGGGTGTCTCTTCAGGTGCCACCTGGGAGACTCTTCTAACCGAAGACGCTCTGCACCATGGGCACAGTTTGGTGACAGCACCTCTGCCTGCGCTCACAGCCCCCTCTGCCACTGATGCCCGAGGGTCCTGGGGGCCCATCCTACCCTTCCAAACCAGCAGCAGCAGTGTGGGGCACCTCCTCTGTGCCCGGAAGCCCATGGGTTCCTGTTCCATGGCCCTGGGAAGTCCCACAGCTGTGGCTCCTTCCGCAGCTGGAGACTGGTGGGGGGAACTGGGATGTCCATATCTTCCCACCAGCCCTGGGAGCCACAGTCTGTGCCAGGGACCGGAGCATGGTGCTCACCTTCACCCACTGCCTCCTGGGCAGTGCTGCTTTGCTCCTGACCACCGCGGCTGGGGTTCGAGGTAAGTGAGACCTCCCAAAACCCTTCTCTTCCTCATTACTGCTCCTCTCCTCGCTGATCCTTTGGCTTTTCCCTGCTAGTCTCAGGTGGACCTTGGCATGCCAGACCCTGAGCATCACAGATCCCTTGGGACAGCATTGGAGCCACACTTGAGCAGTGGGGAATGGGGATTTTAACCTGCAGTGGGAGGCTGTGGAGGGTCTTTCACAACCTGCCCAACTTCTTAGAACAAGGAGCTTGACCTACATGTTTAAACTGCCAAAGTAAAGCTGGTTATGGGGTACAGCATCTTCCATGAGTGAGACAAGGAGCTCGTTCCAAGAATTGACTGGGTTTGACCTCTGTCAAATTGGAACTCGTGACAAACAGAAATGAAGTGGGATGGGGCAGGAGCATAAAATGGCCAACAGGACTGTGCTGTTTGGTCTGAAAACCCACAGGGCACAAAAACTTGGCATGGACAGGCTAGACAAAAAAATTCAGCTCTATCATTGCAGAAGGGCTTTGTTTGCCCCTTCCCATCTTGTAACCATAGGTCAGCTGGCTGACCTGGCAAGGTTTGGGCAGGGTTTCAGTGAAGTATGGGGCAGACTTCTGCCTGTATCCTCAAATTTGTCAATTAGTTATTGGCATCTTGAGAGACCAAGGCTGACCCTCCTGCCTTAGCTGGCTGTAGTGGGTCAGTGGCAGGATGGGAATCAAGTGGCTGCAAAGGCTTGGGTTATGTTTGAAAGAAAAAATTATTTAAAAATGGTAAATTCATATTTTCTTCTTTTATACTTAGTTATCTGTGTGTTCAGTTAGTTTATGTGCATTCAGTTCACCAGCCTTGTGGGAGTTCCTGTCCCTGCTCAGGTGTGCTCTGTGATTCCAGAGAGCTGGGGGTCTCCAGCAAAGCCAACCTCAGAGCTGGCGAGGGGCGCAGCAGAGATGTGCTACACCCAAACAGCTCAGGGGGAGCAAGCTGGGGCTCTTTACTCGCTAACACAAAGCATAGTGCCAGCAAGAGTCTCACATTCTTTCTTCATTCCCGTAGCAAGAGCAAATATTTGCTGAGAGAACAAAAAGCTCCTTCTTTCTGGTTTTGGTTCTGGATGTCTGCCTATCTGCCTGCCCCTCTGCCTCTCCCTCTCTCCAGGGGTTTTTTTTGCACGGAAACTTTGCATGGAATGCAAACAGCAGCATCTCAGGGCCAGGTCCCCTGTAAGGTGCAGCAGAGGTTTCCCTCTTGCTGGCACAGGTGTGTCCCCACACCATCGTGTTGTGTCCCAGCACCCCCAGCCCACGCTGTGCACCCCCAGCCCAGCTCTGGCACAGCCACGTCTCCTGGTCACACACCCCTGGACTGCAGATGGTCCTGCCAACGTTGCCCTGGGTCAGATCGGACCCAGAGGATGGGCTTCAGAGCCTGTGGGTCAGAAACCTGTAGAAAGGCTAGGAAGGGCTCTTGGCCTCACCAGGTGATTGATGTAGAATCCTGGACACACAGTTTCTGCCAGCTGAGGTAGCAGCAGAGTCCCCCAGAGGCACAGGGAGGGGTCCTGCAGCCCCAGGGGCACCTGCCCCAGCTTCAGCCTCCACCACATCCCATTGCTCAGGAAAACCAGGCTGCATGGGCACCATCCACGCGGCAACCACCTCAGGCAGGAACACCTGAGAGCTCCGCAGGTAAACAACATTCCATTTCTCTCTTTTCCAGTTCCCCTATGCCCATTGCCACGCATCCAGTATGGGAGGAGGGTACCTGCTAGTGTCTATCACCGCAGGGTTGGGGACACCATAAGCGTCACCTGCAACCCGGGGTACACCTTGCAGGGCTCCCGCAGCAGCACCTGCGGAGCTGACTCCAGGTGGACACCACCTCTGCCAGTGTGCAAAAAAGGTGAGTGTCCCAGCGTGCGTGAGCAGTGCTGGCCATGCGGGAAAGCTCCCTCTTGTGTCCTCTCCAGTTCCGTGGGAAGCAAAGCCGGGATGCCTCTGTCCTTTCCTTCTGAGATGGATGGGGGGAATCAACCCTGCTGGAACCTCCCAGCACGGTGTGAGGCCAGCGGTGGGACGGCTGTCTCAGGGGGATTTCTGTCACTCTGCTTCTGGTCAGATGTGGGACATTTTCATTTTCCTCCTGGAATGGGAAGTAATCACAACTTCTCGCTGCTCCTGCTGCTTCAATGTCTGTGTGCATTTCTGCCTGTGAGTTCTCCTGTCAGGACAGTCACTAATCCCAGTAATTTCTTCCAGACACAGGGTGATTGCAATCTCGGTGCAGCTGCACCTTCACTCAACTAAAACTTTGGTCCAGCAAATGGAACAAAGGCAACAGAATTTAGGATATTATCCTGATATTGCTTAAGCAGTAACCCATAAACTGGCAAACAGCTGACCAACAAGGTGATTTATTTCCCCCTCCAGAGGTGATGTGTCCTCGGGCACCGAGCATTGCCAACGGGCTGCACAGTGCACAGTCCTTGGAGAAGGTTTCCCGGGGAGTGACGGTGCACTACAGCTGCAGGGAAGGATACAACCTGGTTGGGAACATGTCCATCACCTGCACAGAGGCCGGGGTGTGGAGCCGGCCCCTGCCCCGCTGTGAAGGTGGGTGGGTGTTTCTTTGCTGGGTGTGGGCTGCAGAAAGGGTGCTGGCTGTTCTGTAGGATTACAGCAGGCAGGTTTATGGCCGTGACGAAAAGGGACAAAGCTGGGGTGCAGGATCTGCCCCGTGCACTGAAGTACTGGAGTTTAAAGGATGCTGTCCATGTTCCCACAGCAATTGATTGTACGATACCCATGGTGCAGAACGGGAAGGTCTACAATCTGCAGAGCACCTACAAAGCAGGGGAGACTCTCCACTTTGACTGTGATGCTGGTTATGCTGCAGAGGGCACCTACGAGACTCGGTGCCAGCCGGGGGGCGCTTGGGATCCCCCGGAGCTCATCTGCCAGAGGGGTGAGTGTGGGTGCCCACTGCATCCCGAGGGCAGCCCTGCCTGCTGAGGGCCTTTTGCAGGCAGGAGCAGGATGTGCAGGCAGAGCCATTCCTGTGATGGACATAATGCCAATTCCCTTCCCCTGGCACCCTGTTCTCTCACTGTGTTTCTGTCTCCCTCTTGCAGTCCGACCCTGCCCCATGCCTCCACAGATCACCAATGGAAACCACAACGGCCAGGGCAAAGCAGAGTTTGCCATGGGAATGTCTGTAACCTACACCTGCAATCCTGGCTACTACCTGGTTGGAAATGCTGCTGTGTTTTGTAGAGCCTCCGGGAACTGGAGCCAGCCCGGCCCTCGCTGTGAAGGTGTGTCTGTGCTCTGTCCCCTCCGGGAACAAACTCATGCTGTGGCTCTGCACACAGGGGCGACCCTCAGCATTACCAGTGAGACTTTCAGTGAGGGATTATATTCCCCTTTCATGACATATACAATTTTAGGATATGTAAAGAATTATCTTAGATGCATGAATTTAGAGCCAGCATCCTCCTCCCTGTGCTCCAGAGGCTGCCTGGCTCCAGCGTGCTCGTGGAGAGCCAGATGGTGATGGTGTTGGGGACCAGGCAAGGGCATGGGGTACAACACAGTTTTTTAGTGATGACCAGCTGGATTTTTATGAATCAATTCAATACTCTTTATCCAGAAAATTCAGAGGAGAGACAGGGCACCCAAAGGCTGCTGTCAGGACAGAGCTGGCAGTCCCTGGGGTTTGAGCCCTCTGCCCTCACCCTTCACCTTCCCCCCTCTCTGACGTGCAGAAGGTTGCAGCTGAGCTGTCTCTCAGGAATTGTCTCTCTCAGACACTCTCATTGGCTTTTCTCCTCCCGCTCCAGAGGTGATGTGTCCTCGGGCACCGAGCATTGCCAACGGGCTGCACAGTGCACAGTCCTTGGAGAAGGTTTCGCGGGGAGTGACGGTGCACTACAGCTGCAGGGAAGGATACAACCTGGTTGGGAACATGTCCATCACCTGCACAGAGGCCGGGGTGTGGAGCCGGCCCCTGCCCCGCTGTGAAGGTGGGTGGGTGTTTCTTTGCTGGGTGTGGGCTGCAGAAAGGGTGCTGGCTGTTCTGTAGGATTACAGCAGGCAGGTTTATGGCCGTGACGAAAAGGGACAAAGCTGGGGTGCAGGATCTGCCCCGTGCACTGAAGTACTGGAGTTTAAAGGATGCTGTCCATGTTCCCACAGCAATTGATTGTACGATACCCATGGTGCAGAACGGGAAGGTCTACAATCTGCAGAGCACCTACAAAGCAGGGGAGACTCTCCACTTTGACTGTGATGCTGGTTATGCTGCAGAGGGCACCTACGAGACTCGGTGCCAGCCGGGGGGCGCTTGGGATCCCCCGGAGCTCATCTGCCAGAGGGGTGAGTGTGGGTGCCCACTGCATCCCGAGGGCAGCCCTGCCTGCTGAGGGCCTTTTGCAGGCAGGAGCAGGATGTGCAGGCAGAGCCATTCCTGTGATGGACATAATGCCAATTCCCTTCCCCTGGCACCCTGTTCTCTCACTGTGTTTCTGTCTCCCTCTTGCAGTCCGACCCTGCCCCATGCCTCCACAGATCACCAATGGAAACCACAACGGCCAGGGCAAAGCGTTTTTTGCTGCGGGAATGTCTGTAACCTACACCTGCAATCCTGGTTACTACCTGGTTGGAAATGCTGCTGTGTTTTGTAGAGCCTCTGGGAACTGGAGCCAGCCCGGCCCTCGCTGTGAAGGTGTGTCTGTGCTCTGTCCCCTCCGGGAACAAACTCTGAGCACAGGGGGGACCCTCAGCATTGCAAACAGACCCTCCAGGAAGGTTAATCCAATGTAAAGTGTTGCCTGGCATCAATTAATGTCAAGTCCTTCAAAGGCGAAGGTGGGGCTGGGGAGGTTTGTGTAGATGAAATACTGATTTTAGTGTTGCAGTATTAACAGCCTCTGGTTTTTTGCTTTGTGTTGTTCCATCTCCCCTTGCACACCCTCACTTCCAGTGACTGTCTGCATAAATCCAACTATAGCCAATGGAATGCAAGTTGGTGTTCAAGGACTTATCTCTGCACCTGGACAAACACTGACGTTTCAGTGCCATGATGGTTACAGTCTGCAAGGCAGTGCCAAGGTCTCCTGCCAGGAGGATGGCAGCTGGCAGCCTCCTGTTCCTGTCTGTGACAGATCATTCCCTTACCATAACTCCTTAAAGAGGCCTGAATCTGCAGGTAAATAATGCCTTAGCTGCCTTGCGGTACACTGCTATTTTACTCCTAACCCTGTTTGAAAAATGAGGTTAAACCCTATGAGTGAAAGGCGAGTGGCAAAAAGAACCTGTTCCTCTGCAATCCTTTGGGAAAATATGTTGTGTTTGTATAACAGTGGCTATATTAATAAACAATTTTGCAAGGCAAACCAAGCACCTTTCTTCCTGACAGAGCTTTTTCTGTGCTTGCACCTGACACACCTGCCCTGCCCGATTCTCATGTCTGTTTTCTCTCTCGATAGGTGGTTGTGGTCCTCCCACAAGTTTACACTTTGCTGAGCTAAATGAGGAGCATAGGAATGCGATTGATTTTTCTGTTGGGAAGACTGTGCAATACACTTGCCGACCTGGATATGCTAAACACCCAGGAATGTCACCTACTATTACATGCCTTGAGAGCGGAGTGTGGTCAGAAGCACTAGAGTTCTGTAAAAGTGAATAGCTCCTTGATTTGGTGTCTGTTGATCAAGAAGGAACAGGTCCTAGGTTCTGTCCATGCTACAAAAACCTTTATGTTGTTCTGGTCCTCAAATAATATGTGACTAGTGAAGCCATGTAACTCTTTGCTATTTGAAACCTGTTTTGGGGGGTAACTGGAAATGTGGACAGATGACTGGAGTCATAGTTGCATGTGTTGTGCCACAGTACAGAGAGGCAGAAGGCTAAAATGAGGGTATTTTCCTCCTCCAGGGAAACAGTGCAGTCACCCTGGTGAACCTGTGAATGGGAAAATTATTTCCATAACAGATCTCCTCTTTGGCTCAACAGTGGTCTACGGCTGTGAAGAAGGGTAAGTCCTGTCTTTGGCTACTGCTTAGAGATGTATTAGGTAAGTCTCCCCTTTCCTTCTTCCTACTCATTCACTCCCAATAAACGGATTCCGTACAAAAGTCATACTGGGTTCTGTACCTATATAGCTCAAAAGGTGCTCACTATCTTGTCTATACATATAAACACTGTGAAACAGATTTGGCAGGCAGTGCTGGGTTATTCTCCTTCAGTGTCACAGCTTTGCTGTCAGCAGGGCTGATCCCACCATCCCAGATGGTGAGGGCGAGGCAGTAACTCCAGCTGAGATGACTTGGGATGAATGTTCAATCCTTTTAACACCAGGTACAGGTTAATCGGACAATCCAGCAGACGATGTGAGATCTCTGGTGGCCATGTTGCATGGAGTGGTGACGTTCCCATTTGCCAGAGTAAGTAGCTTGCAGCTCCAGGGGTTTGCATGGATCTGATAAATATTTTCGAGAAGGGCCTGCCATGTCTTTCCAGTCAAAGGCAGTTTCTCTGTCCTGTGGGGATGAAAATTATCAGAAGGTTTTGAAATCATAAGAAAACACCCTGGGAAAAGGTACAAGATCCCAAAGCTTAATGGATTGTAGAAAGCAAGGTCTCCACTGGAGCTTTTCCAGCGGTATTGAGTATCCTGCTGCTGACTGACATCAAGAGCCCATTGTAAGAGAGGAAGGGAAAATACATTCAGCTTAGGGGCTGTTACTGTCAGACAGAGAGAGAGTGAGGGTCAGCCCTAGGGAGACACAGAGCTTTGTGCCAGGAACAGCAGTGGAATCCCAAAGTCTCAAACTGTGGGCTGGCTCCTTCTCTGCAAACACAGAAATTGTCTGTGTTATTGGTGGGTACCCAAAGAGCTGCACTTCAGCAGTTACACCTGGGTGTTTCTATGCTAGTTAGGTAGTGTTACTGATTAGGTGACAGTTTCATAAGAAGAAAGAAATGTTTTCTGGTACATTTGGGGCTTTAAAGCATTTCACAGATTCTCCAGATACGTATGAACCTAAGGTGATGTACAGACTGTGCCTGAGCTTGCCTTGGCACTGCACACAGAAAATCAGCATGTTACAAAAGTGATGCAGAATAACTATTTGTTTCCTTATTTCTTAAACAGTAAAAAATACAAAGCATGTAGGTGTTTCTTCCACAGAGGTTTTACTGGTCTGCTTTCTACCTGCCATAGAAATTGCTGGCCAGGAAGGTGGGATCCTGTTGCCAACAAGGCCTCACCTGGGAGGTCTCTTCATTGCAGTTACTCCATCTCTAGAACAAGTGTTATGCCCCATAGGCTGAGGGATTTCCAGGACTTTGGTGCTGCTGTTGAATTCAGAAGCCTTGTTCTGCACCTCTGCAGGTATCCCTTGCGAGCCACCTCCGGACATTCCCAATGGGAAGCACACAGGCAGGCTGCTGAATGAATTCCACTATGGCATATCTGTAACGTACACCTGCAACCCTGGGTTCCCTCTCCACGGAGAGCCCTCCATCCACTGCACCACCCGGGATGGGAAAAACGGCGTGTGGAGTGGGCCCATCCCAACATGTGGAGGTAGGGCTGGGTGGGGGTGCAGACACTCAAGTGCAACCCTCCTGTCACTACTGTTTCACGTTTGGAAAGCCTAGGAAACTCCAGAAAGCTGGACTTCTTTCCCCATGATTTTCAAGGGCTGATGTGCAGCTGAGGGCAGGAAGCTGGAGGGGCATCCCACTGTCTCCAGCATCCCCAGCCTCACCTTTCAGTCTCTCTGGTGATGTTTGATATCTCTGGAGGCAGGCAGTACATCATCTATTAGAAAATGATTTTCAGGCGTGTGTCTTAAAAGGGGATTGCAATCCTGCATGGCTTTGCAGCTGCACAGCTTTGCCTAAGTGCCTGTTTTAAAGACCTGCACCTTTTTTTTTTTTCAGAGGCAAATTGCCCTGTCCCACAGATCCAGAACGGGAGGATTGTGTCTCCTAGATCTGCCTACACACACCAGGACACTGTGACCTTTGAGTGTGAGCCAGGCTATGCCCTACGTGGCCACAGAGTGGTCCAGTGCCAACTCAATAACACCTGGGAACCACCCGTGCCAGTCTGCGAGCAGGGCAAGTGTTCAAACAGGGCTCTGAATGCTAACCTTCCCCTGCTCTCCCAAATTTGCTTTTTCTTGGCCTCTTTAACAACTGGGCTGGTTTATCTCTCTTGGTAGCTGGCTGCAGGACACCTCCCAGGCTGGACTTTGCTGAGTTGAAGGAGCCCTACAAGAACCAGGCCCTGTTTCCCGTGGGGAGGACGGTGGAATACGTGTGCCGGCCTGGGTATTCCCAGCACCCAGGGATGCCACCATCCATCACATGCCTCAGGAATCAGACGTGGTCTGTGGTGCTGGAGTTCTGTAAAAGTACGTCCTACAAATGCTGAAGAAGACAAAGTGTCAGGCTTGGCTGGCTTTCCACATTTTTCCAGCTTTATGGGTTTCTTTACCTTTTGCAGCCTGCTCTCTGTGTTGGCGTCCCTGGCTGGGATGTGAGTAGCAGCTGAGGGTTAACAGAGGCTGGCATTTCCTTGCAGGGAAGCAGTGCCCTGACCCAGGGAACCCCGAGAAAGGCAGAGCTGTTGTCCTGACAGACCTCCTCTTTGGGTCCAAGATTAACTACACTTGTGAGGACGGGTGAGTCTTGCCCAAGCTAATTTCAGCTGCCAGGTGAGAGTGAAGTGGATTTTCTGCTGTACACAACCTAGTTCCCATGTCAGAAGTTTCAGCTGCCACTTACAAGGGATACACTTAAAGAAATCTCAAGTCTCTTATTGTTAAATTATTCAATCTTTCTGTGTGGCTCCAGGTACAAGTTGGTTGGAAGCTCTCAGAGAACATGTGAGGTCTCTGGCACACATGTCTTGTGGAGTGGAGATGCTCCTGTCTGCCAGCGTAAGTAGGCCACAACAAAAGGCCCTTGGAGATGGTTTGCAAGATAAAGTGGAATGTCTTTCAAGCCAAAGATTTTATTTCAAAAGACTCAAGGCATTGGACGTGTAAAATCTTTCCTTTTTATTTTCATGTTTTGGTTTGGATGCTTCTGAAAATGTTTCCAAAGGCCTTTTACTTATCCTGGTCCAAACTGGGAAGAAACACTAATATTTTAAACTCCCGGTTACTGGGTATTTCTCACTGGGCATGGGAAGGGTGTGGCAAATCTCTCCCTGCATGTGTCACCAATGGTTAGGGAAAGGGAGGCACAAAGTGTCCCACCACCTCCAGATATGGACAACAAGGAACTGACTCATAGGAGGGTGCAGGTTTTCCTTCCCACATTGATTTTTTCCATACAAGGTTTGTTCATGGAAAATTGGGGCACTGCACAGATGGTGAGATGGCTTTGTCCCCACTGATTCCCTTCCTGGGTGTGTCCAGCAAACCTCAGGTGCTCCTGCAGTGCTAAAAGTCCCCTGCTGCCTGCCCGCAGGTATCGTCTGTGATCCACCTCCGGACATCCCCCATGGGAGACACAGCGGGCACTCGAGGGGCACCTTCTCCTACGGGGATGTGGTCACCTACACCTGTGACTCCGGGCACTCCCTGGCAGGAGATCCCTCCATCCTCTGCACCTCCTCAGACAGGGAGCACGGAGTGTGGAGCGGGCCAGCGCCGCAGTGCCGAGGTAGGGCTGGGAGGGCTCTGTGAGTGTCCCTGCTAGCGAGGTTTGGTTGTCACTGGCAGAAGGAATGACCATGGCTATGATGGATATTTACCCATAGGAGTTAGTGGAGTTAATTGTCTTCCTCATTTGCTTTTAGAAGGCTGTGGTTTTACTTGATTTTTTTTCTTGCTCTGTGCATATTTCTTACCGGCTTTTTCTTCTGCTCGGCAGAGGTGAAGTGTCCTCCTCCTCCAAGCATTCCCAATGGGAAGCACAGTGGCCAGCCCTCAGACACCCACCTCCCAGGCTCGGCTGTACAGTACACCTGCACAAAGGGCTTCTCCCTCATCGGGAACGCCTCCATTCACTGCACTGCTGGGGGAACGTGGAGCCGGCCCCGGCCCCGATGTGAAGGTGTGTTTGTGTTGGCTCCTTTCGTCCTCCCTGAGCCCCTTCTTTCTTCTTTGTCTTGGTCCAATTGCTGCAGAACAAATCTCCAGTGAGAGGCAGAGACCAAAGGTCCCACAGGCAGGAGAAGCCCCATCTGCCTCTGTGGGTGTCCCTTTCTGTTCCCACTGAGTACAGACTCTCAGGAACAGCTGAGTAATGGTTTTTGTGTACGAACAAGAGTCAATAATGTTCATGTGCCCAGACAGTGATGCACAGCAGCAGGTACTACCCCTGCTCAGTGTCCCTCCACACCCAGGGTCCTTTTCACATCCCCAGCAGTGCTTTGTGCTCTTTTCTTCCAGCAATTGGCTGCAACAGACCGGAGATTGAGAATGGAAGAATGACTGGGCTGGAAACCACGTACAGACTCGATGACATCATTGTCTTTGAATGCAATTTTGGTTATGCCTTGAAGGGCTCCCAAGAGTCTCGGTGCCAGTTTGGGGGAAAGTGGGAGCCTCCTGTGCCCACCTGCGAGAAGTGTAAGTGCAAATGAGGTGGAGTGTGGTAGCTGATTTCTTTGGAACCACTGTAGGAGTGCAACACCTCACATTGGAGGCAAAGGGGCTGCTCTCAAGGACTGAAAGGGAAAAACACATCTGTCTCCCCTCTTCATAATCCCCATTCAAGCACTGCAATTGCTGCCCAGGGAAGTGGGGGAGTGGACCGTCCCTGGGGGGATTTCACAGACATGTAGATGACATGGTTCAGTGGTGGACTTGGCAGTGCTGGGTTATTGGTTGGACTCGATGAATTCAAGGATCTTTCCCAACCACTGTAGCTTAGTGAGAAATGGTCATTCTTGATGTCAACAAGCTCGAAAAACATGAAGGCTGGAAGGTAAGCAAGGGTAGGATGGAAACATCATTCATTGACATCCCTAGTAGCTACTGGGCAAAAGTTAATGGGAAAGAAGTTAAAAAGCTTCCTTACCCTACAGTGGGGGGTTGCGGTACCAGCTCTTTACTAGTTAGGACTTTTTTCCCTCCTCGTAGTGCCACCATGTCCTTCCCCTCCAAATATCAAAAATGGCCACCACGACAGCAAGGATGTGAAAGAGTTCATCCCTGGAATGTCAGTGAAGTACTACTGTGACCCAGGCTATGTCCTCACTGGGAAAACAACAGTTTCCTGTTTGATATCTGGATCCTGGAGCATCCCTTACCCCCGGTGTGAAGGTGAGCTGCAAATGCTGTCACCCACAGTGAAAAGGAAGACCATTGTGGTCACACGGCCTCCCCTGAATTCTGACCTCTCAAAAACAAATGGGGAAACCCACAGCTCTGGCAACCACTTCCCCAGCCCAAGTTTTGACACTTTTCCCTTTCAGTGATCACCTGCACAAGCCCCAGCATCCAGGATGGAGAAGTAGCCGAAGGCCAGAGTGCTGTGTACCATCCCGGGGCCAACATCACCTTCCAGTGCCACCCAGGCTATGTCCTGCGGGGCAGCCGTGCAGCCAAGTGCCACCCCGATGGCCGCTGGGTGCCCGCTGTCCCCACCTGTGAGCAAGGTGAGCACGGGCATGTGGGAGTTTAGGAGGCCATCCAAAAGCAATGTGGCCAGCAGGTCAAGGGAGGTGATTCTGCCCACCCACTCTGTTCTGGGGAGATCCCAGCTGCAGTGCTGCCTCCAGCTCTGGGGTCCTCAGCACAGGAAGGACATGAACCTCTTGGGGAGAGTCCAGAGGAGGACACCAACTTGATTTCCTCTCCTGTGAGGAGAGGATGACAGAATTGGTATTGTTCAGTCTGAAAAACAGCAGGGTTCAGGATGACCTAATTGCAGCCTTCCAGTACATGAAGGGAGCTGACAAGAAAGATTGAGAAAGACTATTTACAAAGGCCTGGAGTGACAGGACAAGGAGGAATGGCTTCACACTGACAAAGAGTAGGTTTAAATGAGACATTAGGGAAAAATTCTTCTCTATGAGGGTGGTGAGGCACTGGCAGAGGTTGCCCAGAGAAGCTGTGGCTGTCCTCACTCTGGAAGTGCTCAAGGGCAATTTGGACAGGGCTTGGGGCGACCTGGTCTAGTGGAAGGTGTCCCTGCCCATGGCAGAGGGGTCTGAATTATGTGATCTTTAAGGTCCCTTCCAACCCAAACCATTCTATGACTCTATGATCATTGTGTTTGAGGGGCCCTGACAAGGTGCCCTCTGCCTCCTCACTCACGTCACTTCAGGTGTGAAAGCCATTTGCTGTGTTACACGTGCTCCTCTGTTGGGCAAAATCACTAAAATGCTGCTCTCTGCTCCTGTCCTGTCAGTGCTGCTTTGTCCTCCGCCGCCCGTGATCGCCCACGCCACGCACAGCGCGGAGCTCGGGGCGAACTTCACCAGCAGCATGTCTGTGAACTACAGCTGCCAGCCTGGCTTCTCCCTCCTTGGAGACCCTTCCATCTCGTGCACAGCCTCCGGGAGCTGGAGCCTTCCATACCCACGCTGTGCAGGTGGGGCTGGCTGCTGCCACATCCTCGTGCTGAGCATCCACCCTGTGCTCGCCTCACCCTGGGTCGGGCAAAGCTGCCAACCTGCAGAATTGGCATGTGTGGGAAGAGCCACGTGTCTGGAGACACCCATGGGTCTAACCATGCTTCCAGCACATGCAGGAGCTGTGTTCACTCTGGTGGCATTAGGAATAAGCTGGTGGCATTGCTAAAGCCCGTGGTTTCCCAAAAGGAAACAGGGTTGGGTGCTCTAAGGACTGAAATTGAAGATTCCTGCACTCTACAGCCCAAAGATGACACACTGTACAATGGCAGAGCTGCAGTGCAGGATGTGTAGAATGTGAAAGCACCCAATTTGCTAACTATTTTTGGAGGCATTGTATTTTTTTGGGACATTATATTTTTTAAAACTATTTTTGGGGTCATTGTTTTAGTTTGGGGTTGTTTGAAGAGCATATAAATTAGGTGCATGTGTCCTTACATGCTGAGTGTTAATTTATTTATTCAAATGTCAGAATACATAGAAGGTATATTAATGCCTCAGGGTTTAACAATGCCTATAAATGCACTTGTTTCTCTTTCACTGTGTTTCACAGCCAAGGATGTATTTCTCAAGTGCATTTTGTTTCTTGGCAGCTGGCTGTGGCACACCAACAAAGTTATCATTTGCGGAGCTAAGCAAGGAGTATAAAAATCAGACTGAGTTTCCTGTTGGGAAGACTGTGAAATACACTTGTCAGCCTGGATACATGAAACAACCACAAATAACACCAACTATTACGTGTCTTGAAAATCTAACATGGTCTGAAGCCCAGGAGTTTTGTAAATGTATGTTTTGAAAATGCCTGTAGTTTGTTCAAATTACTGTGTGAGGAAGCCTTGTAATTTCTTCTTTTCAGTTCCCCCCTCTGGAGGATTTGGGCAGACTCCTAGAAATAGCGATCCTTTCCCTATGACATTGAGTTAAAGAAGCGTAAAACTGGGTCATCTCATTCCACCCCCCTCCCATGGGCAGGGACACCTTCCACTATCCCACTGGCCTTGGACACTTCCAGGGACGGGGCAGTCACAACTTCTCTGGGCACCCTGTGCCAGGGCCTCCCCGCTCTCACAGGGAACAATTTCTTCCCAATATCTCATCTAACTCTATCCTCTTTCAGTTTAACTCATCATCCCTTGTCCTGTCCCTCCAGGCCCTTGTCTAAAGTCTCTCCATCTCTCATGTAGCCCCTTTAGACACTGGAAGGGGCTCTCGACTCTCCCCTGGGCCTTCTCTTCTCCAGGCTGAGCAACCCCAACCTTCCCAGCCTGCCCTCATAGGGGAATTGCTCCAGCCCTCTAAGCACCTTGCCTTAATTTTGTTTTGTCCTCCCTCTTTAGTGCTGCAATGTTCTTCACCTCCAACTATTGACAAAGGAAATCACAACAGCCAGGACTTGGAAGTTTTCACCCCTGGGATGGTTGTAAACTACAGCTGTGACCCTGGCTACAGCCTCCTGGGAGAGGCATCGATCTACTGCACTGACTCTGGCAACTGGAGCCTCCCTCTTCCTCAGTGTGCAGGTACACTGTGTTTCCAGGTTGGGAGTTATGGATAGTCTGGGACCATCTGCCACTGAAAGCCTGTAGGACTTATCCTTACCCTTGCCAAAAATTTTAATCCTTCAGTCCTTTCCCTTTGTTTTCCATTTGTCTTGTAAACTTATCTGTGCATGCTCAATATGCATTTTAAAACACTTAGTGTAGTTGATATCCCTATTTATCCCATGTTTTCTCTCCTGATAGGTGGCTGTGGTGCACCTCCAAACTTCACCTTTGCTGAGCTGACAAGGGAATCCAGAAACCGGGTGGAGTTTGCTGCTGGGGACACTGTGCGCTACAGCTGCCAGCCAGGATACATGAGACGCCCCGGAGTGTCCCCAACTCTGACATGCCTCAAAAACCATACGTGGTCTGAAGCGCTAGAGTTTTGTAAAAGTGAATAGCTCCATCAGTTTGGTGTTGTTGGAAACTGTCTGATTTGTGTGTTTCCTAAAGTAATTCTTTAAAAAAAAAGATTCATACATGGCTTCACTAGTCACATAGTTTGGGCCACTACTGGCCTTTTAAAAATCAAAATTATTGGTGTCAGAATGTGGACAGAGCCTTAAGATACCTTCTCACAGTATGTTACATAACTGCAAAAGACGAGTTTAAACTCAGACTTGTTCTTCCCCAGGGAAGCAATGTAATTACCCAGAAACGCCCAAGAATGGCAGAGTTGTTGTTCTGACAGATCTCCTTTTTGGGTCGACTGTGAGCCACATGTGTGAAGAAGGGTGAGTTCCATCCTGCCTTTGCTGACTCTGTGTCTGAGCTTGGTGTTGGGTAACTTGTGGTAAAGGATCAGAGCCCATCCCTCTGTACACCTCTTCTCCCACAGCAAGCCAGAATATGGGGGTTGGTTTCAATTTTGCCTGCTTAAAAAAGCAAGAAGTGTCTCGTTTTACCCTTCCTGTGCTCAACAGATTAATTTGCAAACTTCAGTTTCAGTTTGCCTTCCCAGAAGGCCACCGAGCACGATCTGAGAATGCGAGCAAGGAGGCTGCAGCCCTTTGGAAATCAGTTGGGTCCAAGTCCTGACTTAGCACCTGACCAATCTGACCCAGAGTCATTTGGGATCGCTGTTGTTCCTCTTGGATTTAGGAAGAAGGAACTTGGTGTCCTTCACTCCCATGTGTCAAAGCAACCGAAACACCTCAGTGACCAGCCAGAATCAAGAAACTGCAGAAGGAACCTCTGGGGGTAGCATCAGAGTGAGAGTGCAAAATCCAAACTAAATGACCTGGTATCAGCTGATACTTCTCTCTCTGTAACTCCAGGCACCGGCTGGTTGGAGAGTCTCTCAGGAGATGCGTGACTTTTGGACGAGATGTGGCATGGAGTGGTCTTCCTCCCACTTGTCAGAGTAAGTCGGTCACCACTAGATCAAGTCCAGAACTGGCAAATAAAGTCCTTAAAATTAAAAAGTAGCATTTCCTTTAAATAAATAGAATTAGAGGACTATGACTTTGAAAGAATAATATTCCTCTAGGATAGTTTTTTTGTGTGTGTTTGCATGCTTGGTTTTTCTAAAAATCTTCCAGATGCAAGCTTTTGATGTGCCATAGCAATGCAGACTGCAGAGCTGTGAGATGCCTGCAGGGATCTGTCCCTTTTGTTTCACAAACATACATAATAAATTAAGGAAGAAATTCATTTTGCAGTAGAAGAGTGGGACACTGAGTAAAACTGAATTGGAATCTTCCAAACCCTGTACTGTTATCCAAACCAAAAGGATGTTTTGCAGGGGCTGATCGCTACAGTTATTTTTTTCCCTCAGATGGAATTGCTTTGGAAGACATGAGTTTGGGATAGTAAAGCAGTAATGAGAATGACTAACAGTGTTTACAGATTTCTACCCTATTTGGAATGTATTTTCACTATTCTGTTCACAGGACAAACTATGTTAATATATATAATACTGCGGTAACCTTAGAGTACTTCAATGAACTAAACAGCCCTCAGTTCTTGATATTATTCTTCTCTGAGTCTCCAAGTACTTCCTGTGAAAATCCTCTGAGTACATTAAGAATGGACTTTACATATGCATCAATTACAACATAAGTATGGCTTCATATTCATAAATATGAATTT
The DNA here is from genome assembly GCA_013396735.1 of Grallaria varia. Lineage (NCBI taxonomy): Eukaryota > Metazoa > Chordata > Aves > Passeriformes > Formicariidae > Grallaria > Grallaria varia. The sequence goes on from VWZG01007175.1 coordinate 372,798, forward strand.
ATTTTTCAGAGGTGGTATGCCCACTCCCACAGATCCGGAATGCCAGAGTAACTGTTCTTAAATATCGCTACACATACAACGACACTGTTCGTTTTAAGTGCCGTAAAGGTTTCACCATGCGAGGCCATCACACATCCCAGTGCCAAGCAGACCAAACCTGGGCTCCACCTCTCCCTGTCTGTGAGCAGGGTAAGTCTCAGCCCTTCCACTTGTCAGCATTGCAGATTCCTCCCTGATTTCTCTCCACTCACCAAAGCCAAAGCTGGCTTTAGTTTTCCTGTTTACTCCAACTACTTTAAGGAAAAAAACCAGCAATTGTTCCTTTTATTTATGCCTCTCTTCTCACACAGGAGATGAGCTGGGTTTGGGTAGTGCTGTAAGTATTAGGATGACTTTCACTTCAACATGCTGCTTGTTGCAATCCATAATCCACAATCTCTTAATTTCATGAATGTGAGAAATTTGGCAGCTTTAAAGCAGGCCACTGACTGCAGAGAGGAGGGAAATGCTGAAAATGTAGAGGCAGGATGATGGAAAATGATGGTAAATTTGTGCATTGTGTTTGCTCACCCACATTTTTAAACTCTTCGTGCTGCATCTAGATGGACTGGCAGAACATTATCATCATCCCAAGACCACAAAAAAGCCAGGTAGGTCTCTCCTAAGAAGAGGCAATATTTACTAAACACTAATTCCTCCTCCCAGTTTGTCCTGCTTTTTTGAGGGAAGAGGGAGGGATAATTGCACCCCTTGCAGAGGGTTGGACAGGACTGGTTCTTTGTGTTGGAGTCAGTGCTGTGAGTGTGAGCGTTCAGCTGCTCTAAAGTTTTCCCTCTATGAGCTCCATTTTGATCTGCACGTCTCCAGTTTTAGGGCTGCACTGCTCCAAGCCTGCGGATATCATTCATGGGTCTCTCAGCAGCCCAGCAAAAGCATTTTTTACTCCTGGAACATCTGTAAGCTACGTCTGTGATCCTGGCTTCTCTCTCCTTGGGACAGCATCCATTTATTGCACACCATCTGGAGCCTGGAGCCATCCCCCTCCCATCTGTCAAGGTGTGTTTTTGTAGCAGAGATCTAAGAACGAAAGATATTTAACAAGTCTTGCCTTAGGGAAAGGTTTGCAGAAGGACTAAATCTGAGTCTTTTACTACACAATGTGTAGAAGAACAAGATCAAATTTATAGCCATTTCCAAAGCCTGACAGAGTTACAGGGTTACAGGTTGTTGATCTACAGTGAAGAAATTCAAAGAGAACAGTCAAGGCTGCAAAGGTACAGCACCTTAGCTACTCTGTGGCAGTCCTTCAGCATACTCTTGTTTGTCTCTCCCCAACTTTCCAGTTGTGAAGTGTCCCCATCCTCCAAACATCACCAACGGGAAGCTCAAAGGCAACATCTCTCACACTTTTCCCTACGGAGCATCTGTATCCTACAGCTGCAATCCTGGTTATTCACTTGTTGGGAATGCTCTCATCAACTGCACGGTGTCGGGAACCTGGAGCCAGCCTCTTCCTCAGTGCAGAGGTGGGTTTGCTCCTGTTGTTTGGATTTCATAGTGGCAAAACCAGACTGGACTGAGGGACATGCAGACACACTGATACAAGTCTTAAATCTTCAGAGATACACAGGCCAAAATCTAAGCTGTAAAATATTCAGCTAACACTGAATTCCATCCCATTATTTTGCTTGGGAACTTATTTCATGTCATAGCTAGGAAGTTTTGATCCGTCAACTGTGAATTTATCTACTCTTTGTTACCCCTGGGAAGAGTATTGTAAAGAAGCAGGATGGGAACCTCAAGCAAACAAGAGAGGCACTCTTGAAAGGCAGTTTTAACTCTTGCATGTTTTCCATCTTTGCTCCTGTTGCTACAAATGGGGTGTACACCAAATTCCCTCTATTGAAAGCTTTTTACTGTTAGTAGAATAGTAGAAACATTTTCCTGTCCCTTTCCTTCCTTCTTTTGTGTCTCACTCTCCAGTTATCACTAACAGGAAACAAAGAAAGTAATTATATCAGAGAAGTTGGATGGATGGTTTGTATGTGCCAACAGCTATTCCCTTCTCTGTATCTGTGATTTGGCAGGTCCATGTAGTCTACAGTCAGTGATCAGGCAAACTTGGCTAAAGGCAGCTGCATGAATGTTACAAGATTCCTAGTGTGGGTGTTCCTGCACGGAAAACTGGAAATCCATGGGAATAAATTCATTACCCATGCAAAGTGCTTCCTTGGTGGAGCTGCATCCGCCTCAGTGTCTCAAGAACGGAAAGTCTCAGATAACAACGGGAGGAAATAACATACCCAACACTTACATAAACAAGTCAGAGGCTCCTTAAAGGAAGCATTCTCAGAAAAGTTCTGCCAGCCATTTCATATTTTTGTGGGTTTGAAGTGTCTTTAGTACTAATATGTGTGATCGTGAAAAAAAAAAAGGCATAAAATAAAGGGTAAATATTACATGCTGACGTTATCCCTTTGGTCACTGAGAACCTTCTCTAACAGAATGCTTGGGCTTGGACTGTCAAAGACTATGAGATGCTTGAACTGAAGCAACTGACTCACTTCATTGAAGCCAGTAATATAAATAGCTTAGATGGGTGATGACATCTTTGAAGGGCAAGGAATTTCTACACACTAGAAGTGGTTTATAGGCAGCTGGTTCTAAAAGTGCAACAGAATTCTTCCCTGTTACAGCTTTTTTCTCCAAATGTTTTGGTAGCCCAGTATCAGAAAAATCCCTTTCTCTGTCAGGCTTCTCCCAAAGTACTCCTTTACACACAATTTTCCATCTGCTGTATCAGTGTGGAGGAGTTGATCTCTACAAATGGGAACAAGACACCCTCTTCTGCAGCCACAAAGAAAGGAACTACCCTGTGGAATAAGAATTATTTCCTAGCTACATTCAGAAGGAATTCAAGAGCAATGTTCTAAATAACCCTCAGCTGTATTTTTCATGTTTTATGTTCCCTCTCATTAAATGCTCTTTTTTATTACTTCTGATTTCAGAGATCAGATGTGAATTTCCAGATGTTCAAGGTGTTAAGAAAGCCATTAAAGGAAACACTTATCGCTCTGGGACTAACATCACTCTTGAATGTGATGAGGGGTACACGCTGGAAGGCATCAGTCAGATTCAGTGCCAAGAGGATTTCAGCTGGGACCCTCCTGTGCCAGCCTGTAAATTGGGTGAGTGAAATGGGAATGAAGCAAAGATCAAACAGAAACACGAAAAGGCATTTTAAACCTGCAAATATCTTCCTGTATTAAGAAAAGAGTATATAATGGTGTGAAGTTTGAGCAATCAGCCTTACCAGTGAGACACTGGCACAGGTTGCCCAGAGAAGCTGTGGCTGCCCCATCTCTGGAAGTGTTGGATGGGGCTTGGAACAACCTGGGCTAGTGGAAGGTGCCCATGGTGGAGCTCGATGAGCTTTAAGGTCCCCTCCAACCCAAACCATTTTATGATTCCAAAAGGTTTATTGGTAAAGTGATTAATGACAGTTGAGAAATGCTGTATTTTGTTAGAAGAGTTGGCTGATTTTTCTTTTTTTCTCTTCCCTCCAGCATCACACAAGTCTGGGTCGGTAGGCCTCGGTAAGCAGCTTACAAAAATATTTGCAGCCAGGTCTTTAGCTTTAGGTAGTGGCCTCAGCAGCACCATTTCCCTCTGCTTACTTGGCAGATACACCTTGTTATGTATGTCTTTCGTGTGCTTTAAACCATACAGTGAGAATAACACGGGCTCTTCCCTCTCAGGAGTCGCAGCCGCAGGAGTCCTGCTGCTCCTGGGGACAGGCATTGTCTGGAAAATAGTTTCTAAGCAGAAGGAAGGGTAAGGCAGTCTTCTGCATGTTTATTCATGTCCTTTGTTGCCAGGTCCCAAGCTTTATACGCTTTATACACTTAAAATATTTGCCTGAATGTGCGTGGGTCTGGTAATTTTGTACCTTCAGCTCACACTTGCAAATGGTACAACCTGGAACTGATGGTGTGGGTTGTGTCATTTTATCTCAATTCTCTGTTCCTTAAAGGAGACCAACCTGAGCGTCCTACAAAGCAATACAGTTCACTGTTTTCTTCTTTTTCACTTAGCTATTATCGTACATATGAAAATTACAACTACCAAACCCCTCTGAACCCAGGAACTGAACTGAAAAGCTCATGTCTTCCATAGAAGGTATGGATTTATAGTCCTCAGCATAAAGTATCAGTTACAGCTGAAATAATTATATTGTAATTTGTTTATATTGTTGACTACATTGCCTACTTGAATGACTATTTTTCTAATATAACCATTCAAGTGGAAATCTCTTACTCCTTAATCTTCTGGTAAGATGTTTTCTTTTGCTGAATAAAAGAGACCGTTTTAAACATATTGGGTTTTTAAAAATCCTATTTTTCTTTCTGACACCACCCTCAATGTGTGTCTTTTATATTTATCTGGATGAATGGTGTTCACAGGTCAGACTTCCAGACCAATCCTTGCTTCTGACATAAAGCTACTTTCAAATTTTTACAGATCATGGGAGAGCTTGCTCTTTAAAAAACTGCTTCAACTGCAGTAGTGTCAGAAAAGGACACCGAACTGGGCTTTGGGGTTTTTTTCTTGCTTTCACACTTACTATAATGATATTTTTACTGATGGGTGAATCCACTTTCTGTGACGAATCTGTTGCAGCCAACAGTAAATTTTTACTGTATGTTAGCAGCACTCTGAGCATAATCAGCTTTGTCTATAAAAAGGCTTGCATTTGGTTCATTTATTTGAAACAAAGCATTTCCCAGATATTCCCTCCTCCCTCCCTGAGTGACAATGTAATTTCTAGACACCAGTACTAAATCAAGAAAAGACTAATTTTAACACGAGGATGTCATCTTCTTCCTAGGCTGGGCATCTGTGCAGCTCCTGACCCAGGGCCTTGGTTCGTTCTCCATGGCGAGGGCTGCATGGAAGCACTGCTCAAGCTGAGACTGAAATCCTGTGGCCAAAAAAAGACACTTCGCTGTAAATCTTTAATGCTCTTTCTGTTCCCATTAATTACCGTACGGATCTAATGAGGCTCAGACTGCACGCAGTGCAAATGCTGCTGCCCCAGGGGGAATTCTGCGCGCTGCTTCTGATGAAGAACATTTCCTTTATCTGCAAAGCCCAAAAATCTGGATAACACAGACCCACTAAAGCATTCCTTGGCGAGGGTGGGAGTCACAGCATGTTAATTAATGGCTTAATAACAGCTTTTGTGTTCACATCGCTATATTTCCTTTCAGCAGAGCTTATGCACAGTGCTCCTCTACAAATGCTTAACATAATAAAACATGAACCTGGGAGGAGAATTTGGCGTCTTCTTTTAGGTCTGCCTATAATTTTAAGTCTTGTTTTTGTTGTTGTTTTATTTTAGCGCTGGTCTGCAGCACATGGAACATGTTGAGGGTGTGGCAAAACTTGGAGTGTGTCCAGATTATCTTAGATAGGGCGTTCTTTGTAAGATCTTTGGATATTTTCAAGGCTCACCAGTAAGAAAGGAGAACTAATGAGTGGAAAAGGGAGAAGCTGCATCCCTCAGTCAAGGGATTCTGGAACTAACAAGCTTTAAGGATGCAATAAATCAAGACGTAGATGTGTGTTTATGTAGACGTTACTAACTTGGCAAAACACTCAAGGTCTGTGTACATACAGTGGTTCCAAGGAACAATGTTCAATACTAAAAATGACCTTTTAATACTATAAATCAGACCACAGGACAAAACCCAACCCTTCACCTCAGCATGCGGAGAGGTTAGACGGGATTACGTAATTTGTGCGGAAATTACTAGTCGTAACAGAGGGGCTGTACCTGCAAAGCGACTCCGAATTTCCGCATATAAATAACAGCGCCCAAGCACAAAACACCCCCGGGAGCAGCGAGGCTCGGGTGGAATAAATAACCAGCCGCTCCCGAGGCGCAAATCTCCGCTGTGAGGGAACTGAGGGCACTGAAGGGTCTGAGGGCTGTGAGAGCTGTGAGCGCTGAGGGAACTGAGGGCTCTGAGGGCTCTGAGAGCCGTGGGAACTGAGAGCTGCGAGGGAACTGAGGGTTCTGAGAGCTGTGAGAGCTGAGGGAACTGAGGGCTCTGAGAGCTGTGAAGGGCTGTGAGAGCACTGAATGCTCCGAGCGCTCCGAGGTCTGCGGCAGCACGGAAAGCTGGGACGACTCTGAGGACAGCAACGACGGCGCGGCGCTGAGGGAGGGCGGGCCCCGCGCATGCGCGCCGGCCGCGCGCTGCGTCGCTGCCGCCGTGAGGGAACGCGGCGGGCGCGGCCGCGGCGCGGCCATGGCGGCTCCGCTCCTCGCAGCGCTCCCCTCCCCGCCCCCCCTGCCCCTCCCGCTGCTGTGGGGGGGC
>VWZG01007175.1:379200-419033 GCA_013396735.1 Grallaria varia
TCGGGGAGGTGGAGGGGATGAATGGAAAAATGGCTTGTGGCGGTGGTGAAACCACGAGGGTTTGGGTGGTGTTGTGGCGGGGATTCAGTCGTGGAGCGGTTTGGGTGCGAAGGGAGTTGAAAGATCATTTCGCTCCACCCCTGCCATGCGCAGGGACACCTTCCACCATACCAGGTGGCTCCAAGCCCCGTCCAACCTGGCCTTGGACACTTCCAGGGATGGGGCAGCCACAGCTTCTCTGGGTAACCTATGCCAGGCCCTGCCCAGCCTCCCAGGGAAGGGTTTCTCCCTAATATCCAATCTAAACCTACTCTCTGCTAGCTTAAATCCATTCCTTCTCGTCCTATTGCTCCCTGCCCCTGTAAACAGTCCCTCTCCAACTCTCTTGAAGCCCCTTTCAGGCTCTGAAAAGGCGAGAGAAAGGGCATGCTGCAGAAACATTTGGTGCTAATGGAACCCTGAGCTTGAGGTTTGTTAAATATCTTTTCTAGTTTGGTTGATTTTTAAACTGGAAAAGATTGGCAGGTGTCAAATCGGTGGTGCCCCCTGTCTCTTGCAGTCTGGGTGATTCAAGTATTTGGATCAGAGGGTCTTTAATGTGTTTGTTTCAGTCCTTTTATGTGGAGGAGTTTTACTTCTTCAGCTTTAGGAGGTGGACTTCAGTGATCCTCGTGGGTTCCTTCCAGCTGAGGATATTCTGTGATTCTAACCAACTACAGAGTGTCCCTGGGCCTGTAGGTCTCTGTTGGATTGTGGAGCTGACTTTAAACTCTGCTTTATGGTCCTTAGACTTGTTTTCCTTTTCCCTTAGTGGAAAAAAAAAATGGAAACTTATGTTACATGTTTTCATAATATGTTTAATTAATAAGGCATTTTCACTATGGTCTGTGTGAGTGGGCCTGGCTGGTTGTTTTTTCCAGAAGGAAATTAAATAGGCATTTCACTGCCAATGAGTATACAGCGAGTTAAGTTGTGTATTTACCTACAGAAAAAGTGCAAACAGACAAAGAATAGGATCTGGAAGGAAGTGCATTGTCTGGGTAGAATGCTGAAGAACTTGGGAAAACAATAAGTACCAGTGTAGAGTTGGATGCAATTAGTATTTAAATTTTTAAAATGGAAACTAGTTAAATAGGCAAATGTATCCAGCTTTTAAGAATATCACCTCTTGAATTTACCAGTAGATCCTTAAAAGCCCTGGAATTACCCTGGCTACTGTGTTGTTAGACCTTGGTGTATTCCTCTTGGCTGTTGCTGAGATTGTGTATTGCCTTTTCCTTCCTCTCCCAGACACCTGTGGTCCTCCAGACAGGAAGTACTATGCAGAACTCGATGAGAGGTTCCAGGGAATACAGAGTTTTCCTGTTGGAAGCCAGGTCTCCTTCATCTGCCGGCCAGGCTATATGAAAATCCCTGGAAAATCGTTAACTCTTACATGTGGTCCTGACTCACAGTGGTCACCCAGCGAGCAGTTCTGTACAGGTAATTTTGTACTTTTTTGCTTTTTCCCTTTGATACTTAACAATTTTATTTGTTTTGCAAGTTAGAATTGTTATTTTGCAATATTTTAAATGAAGCCTGAAAAATGCTGATGCTGGTAAAAGCAGTATATGCCAAAGACTTTGTTTATATAATTGCAGAGGTGTACATTTTTCCTTTCTTTTTTTTCCCCCACTCCCTCAGAGAGAAAATGTACGCACCCAGGAGAACTTGCACATGGTTTTGTTCATGTGACAGATCTTACATTTGGTTCAACTGCTACTTTTTCTTGTCAAGAAGGGTAAGTATTTGGGTGAAGTTAGTATTTTTTTTGGTCAGTTTACACCATATCTGAACCAAACCCAAATTTTTTTGTGCAGCTTCCATTCCGGTTCTGATTTGAAATCTGAATTCTACCTGGAGCAAATGAACTTACAGCTAAATTTAATTTGATTATTTGGTTTAATTGCTGTTTGCATCAACCTTTAGCTTTTTAGTGAGATTCTGCAGAGTGAAAACTAGAGCGTTACCTCTGTTGACTTCTCTTAGTGCTCCTGTGGCAGAGGGAATAAAAGTATATTCATCACCCTGCAATATTATATTGAACAGTGGCCCATTTGTTTGTGTAGAGAAAATAAAAGTAATAAACTCTCCAAGGTTTTTCCTCCCTTTCCTTTAGTATTAGTAACTTTAGGAAAGTAGTGTCACATCCTAAAATGTGACTTCCATCAGTTTCTTTAGTGTTGTCTCATTTGCTTCTGTTTTGTTTTCAAAGTGAGACTTAGCAAAATAAACAAATGAGGATACTTTTCTTATTACAACAAAACCTTGGTGTGTTATGTCCCCATATCACAGAATAGAATTATATAAACCAGTTTTTTCAGTGCTTGTTGGAGAAATGGGATATTTACATTTAACCTCTTTAAAAACTGTTGCCTGTCTAGATACAGACTACTTGGAAATGATATTTCCTGTGTAGTTAAGGGTGGAGCCGTTGACTGGGATGGTCCGCTGCCTTTCTGTGAATGTAAGTAAATTACTGCTGTGTTTGATTTTCTATTCAGATGGTGGCAGTTCATCTAAAAACGGCTGTGCCATGAACTTTTCAGTAGAAGAAATGACATTAAAATAGGACTAATTTTTTTTGGTAACTACTTGGGATGTGCCTGAGGAATGACCACTGAAAAATACCTGTTATTGTGGTAATCATGTCATACTAAAGTCAACCTCATGCTGAAATTGAGATTCTCAGTTACAACTGTAGCTTGACTTAGAGTAACTATGGCAGTTTTTAAGTGAGATTACTTGGAAATCAAGGCTTGCTCTTTCTGAGATGAACAAGCTAACACACCAGAATTCTTTCTGAGTGATTTGTGTGATCGATTTGCAGTGATTCCTTGTGCCCCACCTCCCACGATACCCAATGGGAGCTACAGGGAAGAAGCCAACTACGTGTATCAGACTGCAGTGACCTACATATGTAATGAGGTTCCACCCGGCACACATCCCTTCTCCCTGATCGGCTCAGATACTATTTACTGCACATCTGATGAGCACTCCAATGGAGTTTGGAGTGGAGAACCTCCACAGTGTAAAGGTGGTTGGGATTTTTAATATATTTATGACAGTATCTGTTCCTGTTTTTTGGAAGCAGTGTGGGGTGGGGAATGGACTCTCCTTATGAAAAAGATGAAACAAATCCTTTGGTACTAAGTTTCGTACAGCTTCAGTGGAGATCAGATTGCAGTGGTGGTTACTGATTGATTATGACACAGACTGTCTAAAATTTAAGTTAGAACTTGAAAAATACACATATGAATGTCTTGTTGGTAGAATTGACAAGGCCAAAGTGGAGGGTCTGAGAAACCATAAAGCCTGGGTAGCTGAAGAAAAACTGTAAAGAGCAAGGATGTGGAAGCTAGATTAGGAATAGTAAAAAGCTAAGGAAGCATCCTTTTCCTAACAACATAATGAAAGTGTAGGAATAAATACAAAGACCAGCAAGCACAGTCAGATGCAGGAAGAAATTCCAGGTGCATTTGAACCCTAATCAGTATAACTTGTTTTCTGAAATCCTGCCACTGTACCTGTACATGTCTTTTGGAAGTGGAACATTAGTATGTCAGTTATTACAATTTCTTACTTGACTGTACTGTTACAATTCAACTCAAACTAAGCACCTTCTCTGCCTTTAAGCAAATAATGTTTTTATAAATCATCTCCAAAACAACTTGAGGATTGGGAAATATGCAAGTAGGGAAAGGATGTTGTGTTTGTGGCAACGTTTGTGTTAACAAGTGTTTCAGAACTGTTTTTCTTTTACCTCTTTCAGTGGTCATATGTAAAAATCCAAAAGTTGAAAATGGGGAAAAAGTGTCTGGATTTGGACCTTCCTATAGTTACAAGGACTCAGTCCGTTTTCAGTGTAATACAGGCTATTTCATGGTTGGATCAGAAATAATTACCTGTGAAGGGGATAACACATGGTCTCCTCCAGAGCCGACTTGTAAGAAAAGTAAGTCTTTCCATAAGATTTCAACTTCTCTTGTGTGTTCAGTGTGTTGTAGGTCTGTCTTAGCTAAAATTTAAAGTGATAACACTGTATTGTAAATTGGAAGCTGAGGAAGGTGACGTGGAGCCGTCTGTGGACAGCCTTTTAGGTGTTTGAGTGACTCTTAACTCTAAAGAGTTTGTGGCTGAGAGTGAGTTAAGTTACAAATGTCGTAGAAATTGTGGCGTGGACATACAGAGGTGTGACTGCATTGTGATAGCATTGTGGTGTTCTAGTGATTCTGTGAGTAAATACAGGAGAAAATGTGTGAAATACAGAAATGTTTCTGAATTCGTATAGAACTAGGAGTATGTACACTGAGGAAACCTGTACTGTCCTGGAGTAATCCAAATCTTTGTGTCTGTGTTTTGTGTAGCGCTTTAACTCTTACTTTCCGTGCATCTTGTGGGTGTGTAGCATGGTGTTGGATTTTGACTAGACAAATTACTGAGTCAGGACTAATTTGCAGAGCTGTTTCTGAACCTTTCTCTTCTTTCTGCTGGAGGACGTTGCTGTACAGTACAGCAATAGAATTTTTTACATGCATAGTTTAATATTGAGTTTGCAAGCGTGAGAAGCGCTTTGGAGAGCGTGTTTGGGTGTTCCATAATGAAAGAGTCTGATAAGGCACCTGGAAATGATTCTAGAGCTTACAAAAATAATTAAACAATATGGATTTCAGGGCTACCACATCATAAGACTGTCTTACCTTAATGAATACCTGCAGTGATATTTCAAGTCTCCTAAAGAAAATACTTATACTCAAAATTATGATAAACTTAAACTACTCAGATATGCTGCATTGTTTTTCTCATGCAAAGGCAATGTGTATTTGTGGAGTGAGTTAATGAGTTACAAAATATTTCAAGTTTATATTACCAATGTTTTTTTAAGTTACTGCAGATGTATGTGGTGCTCCAAAGGTCACTAATGCAGTTGTGATTCCCATGAAATCTGCCTATGAAGAAGGAGAGTCTGTTCAGATAAAGTGCAATGCTCACTGCTCTTTTCCTGATGGCACTGAAGAAGTGACAGTGCGTTGTCAAGGACAGAAGACTTGGACATATTTTGCAGACTGTGCATGTGAGTAAAACTCATAATTGGTAAAATCAGGGACAGAGTGACAAGTATCAGATATCTGATGTAATAATACATACTTTATTTTTTCCTTTCTTTCTCTTATTGTTTTCTTTCCAGGTGGACCTGAAAGTCCTGGCTCCACTCCAGGCATAAGTTCTGGTTCCACTCCAGTCATAAGTTATGGTAGAGTAGTTGCAGGACAAAAACCTTCCTATTTTGTGGGGGATTGTATTACGATTGAATGTTATGCAGGGTACACGTTACATGGTGCAGCTAAAATTCAGTATGTGGGTGGAAACCAATGGTCTCCTGAAGTGCCAAGCTGCCAGCTGAGTAAGTATGAACTGCAGGAATTTCCAGTAGAATGAAAATAATGTAAGAGAAGCTTTACTGCTTAGGAACATTATTTTGTATTCTGGAGAAATAACTTAATGCAACTTCCTTCTTTATTTTGACATTAAAAAAATAGGATTTGCTAAAATCAATTAGGATATAAATAAGTTAAGTGTTGTGATGTAGACTGATCTGCTTCAAAGTTGTATTGACAGCAGTGCTTGATCTACTTGAAATAATGTTGTGAATGTTTTTATAATAATGTTTGAATAACAAGCATACATGTTCCTCTTGTGATACTGATTCTCTCTGTTTTTAGGTGGATATGTCATAGCCTGTATCTGTGGTAAGTATTTTCTGAAACCTGAACAACATACAATGTTGATTGTACTTTTTATGTGGAAATTTTATGAGGTCAGCTTTCAAAGTCAGTTGTCCACTACTTGATCAATTTGATAAACTTCAGAGCTTGGGTTTACTGGAAATGTGAGCAAATTACTCTGCCAGCGAACAGAAGTGTTTAGTCCATCTTCTGTAATTGCATTTATTACCCAGTTTTGTATAAACTTTTGGGAGCTAGAGATGATCTTTATCACTCTAATGCACTTTTTTTAAATTGTCCCTAAAGTGCTTGTGGCAGTTGTGGTGCTTCTGGCAGCCTTCTGGGCCTACAAGAAATTCCTTTCACAAAATGGGTGAGTAAGCTTCCTCTTTTATTACTGTTATTACTGCAAATTTCCAAATGACTGAGCAAAAGCTGTGCTGACTTGTGTGAGTTTCTTGAGCTTTATCTGCCCTTGCTTGTTCAAATGCCTGTTAGTATGTGAGCTTCTACAGCAGCTTATGAAAGCTGAAGCCTAACAATGTATTTGACTTTGTTTTTGTATCTGTTGTTCAGCTAAGCTACTAATTAACCCTTGCACTGATTTCAAGGAAGGAAAAACCCTGTTCTTCTTGTGTTTGGCATATGTACTCTTGCCAAGGAAAGTACTTTTGTCATCTGCTAAAAACATGTCAGTTTACCTCTTAAAACCAGGGGTAGTATTGGTTGTGTGGTCTTGTTTTCAGGGTTTTTTTTTCCTCCTGCAGAGGCTGTGTTGGTGTCCTTATGTTAAAGACTTGCAAAATTAATTGTAGATATTAGATTCATAAATAAGTAATTGTGTTCTTCGGTTTTTAATGAGGCATGCAGGGTGTTTTGAACTTCTGTCTTCAAAACAGCTGATTTTTATGTGTGCTTTTTCTTGGAGGGATGGCAGGAGATTTAAATGCCTCTTTGTGCATTACTTCTTGCTGTAAAGTCTGATTTTTGTCTTCTTGAAAAAAAGCCTTTTTTGTTGGAGAAATAATTTGTAGCGTCCAATACGCGTGAAGCAAAGGAAGGGGTGCTTTAAATGAGTATACCAGAGGAAATATTCCTGTGGTTCATATTTGTAATGAAGTACGCACAGAGTACTTGGGAGAGCCCTGAAGACAGTTTATATGCAGTGAGGTTTTAGTCTTAGTACCTTCTGTATAGGCAGTTCATTATCGATGCAGGGGCCAGGGTGACAGTGGGCCTGTGTGCCGCTGAGGAATTTAGTGCTTTTGAGCCATTGCTTTTCATCCATGACTTGGATATTCTGCAGTCTGGATGGGCTGAAGAAGAGTACATGGCAATTCAGAGTATTAAGGCAGCGCTTTCTGTCTTCATGCTTGGAGAGACTTCTCAGGGTGTAGAAAGGAGGAGGGATCTAAAGCAGCATCATGAAAAATTAAAGAATGCTTTATTTCTGAATATTTTGCAGCATTTTAAAGCCTTATTGTGCTTAGTGCTTTTTCTTTCTTGCTGCGAGCATCTGACTGTTAAACCTCTTTCTTGTCTGAAAACCCTGATCTAATCTCCTTTCATTAAGGCCTTGATCTCCCTGTTTAGTTTTCTGAGTTCTTGATGTAGCTGAGCCTTTTTGAACTGTTGTGCTTCCATCCCCTACTTGCTGATTTGTAGGCTTCAAGTGACCGCAAATCTTTTCTTGCCCTCTCTGTTATGTGTTTAATCTGCCAGTTTTATGGGACATTCAATTAGACCTTTTTCCCCTTCTGCTGTTCAGCTCGTACACAGTTGATGAGAGTTGCAAGGAAACATGTATTTTAAAAACTAAGGTCCCAGCTGAGATGGAAGACAGTGAATTCATGACTTAATTGAATCTTTGAAAGGTATATACTTTCCATTTCATTTGGACTTTTGCAGTGAAGCTTAAGTGTCTTTTTTGTGATTTACTTGGAATTTCAGAGGTGTGGAATCCAACCTGCTCTGTATCTTGGCTTCCTATAGGAAAGAATATCAAACCTTTCATTCATTATGGGAGAATAGGCTGTAATGTATGAAGAATTATCATTCAGTAGTGTAAATAATAGTTTCCAGTGATTACATATCACATTTCTTAGTGTTGGTTTGTTTTTGAAGAATGAGTAATGCATTACATACTTAGTCAGTAGAATGTTTGCACCCATTTCGGTAATGTGAAATGGATTCCAGTGCTGTGTTACTTTTCTTAGCTAATAGTGTAATTCCCTATAATTAAAAGACAGATGCAGCTGGAAACCACCTTTGGACACTAAAATTCTAAAGGTATTTGTGCATCCCTTCAGAGAAAACCAGATCACGTGTCTCTCAGAATTGTTGATTCACCTGCATTTTCATTTTCACTTTCTAGAAGAAACATGAATATAAATAAATGAAGGTTCTAACTTTTAAAACCTCCTTATAAAAAGCTGATTTCTTTCTCACATTCAGAGCTCTGTAGCCCTAAAAAGGATCAAAATATAGTTGCTTGTTTGCAATTGATTTCCTTTTCTGTATTTTAAATTAGTGCTTGGTTCAGTAGTGAGATGATGGTTGGGGTTGCACTTGCATAGGTCAAAGGAGCTCTTTTAAAATCTGACTCTTCAAACCTTGTTCCAACAGAACAGATTTAAGATAGAAGAGCTTAGTTTGAATGTTCCATGTCAGTATTTTGTCATTACAACTTAAGAGAGTTCGCCCTACAAATACTTTTTTAAACCAGTATCTTCTTCTGTGTCACTTTTCTTCATTGCACAAGTTCTGAGAAGGTGGTGGGTGGTTATGTCTCTTACTCAGACTTAATGCCAAGGTCTGCTCATGTGCATAGCCTTGATTTTTATTGACGTGTAAAGAACAAGTTGACTTTTCAGTATTTTTGATAAATTTGAGTAGGCATATATGAAGAGTAAGCTTGGAGTTTATTCCAGAATAATGTATGGATTGAGGAGTATCGTCTTTACGTTTGAAGAAAAGTGTTTCTAATTAAGATAAGATTAGTTTTCTCAGTTAGTTTGGCTTATTTTTGGAGAGAAAAAAGGAGTCAAGATAGAGTAGAATAGAGTTCTTCATTCCAATCTTACCTTTATATGTGATAAGGAGAGAAATTCCTGGTATGGTATGTGAAAACACTGTTAACTCTTGAGTTTTTCTTATATAGAACTTCTTAGAGACTTGGAATAATAGTACAGAGGTTTGGTGTGGGATGGGTTTTTTGGTAAAGCAAAACAGAAGTTATTCAAGGTCTTGAAACATATATAAGAATGCTATTGTGAATTTTAATTCAGGTATGTTTAAGTATTGTAAAGTTGCTGTTAGTGGACTGCAGAATCAAGATTCTCACAAACTAGTAGTTTCTGCTTAGAAAATATGTACTAAACAACCTACTGTATTTAAAATGAATGACAAGGGGTGTACCTGATGTGGTCTCCAGATCAGTTAGGAATCCTGTAACTGTTCTGTTGTTAGTTTTTGATAATACTCAAGCATGGTCTCTTCATCACTTGAAATGATCTATTTGGATCAAATGCTCTTCTACTCCTTGGGTTGTTCTTAACAGGTTAGTAGATGAATGGAGCAAAAATCTCAGTCCAGCAGCTGAGGAGAGGACAAATAATGACTCAGTTTTGTGACCTTACCTGTTGATTTAATGACAGAACTAAGGATGTGCTTTCAGTATAAATGTAAAACCTATTTAAATGTAAAATCTCTGATTTGACTTGTTTTTTTGTTTGTAGGAAACGTGACAGCACTCCATGTACTGCCGAATATAAGATCTGTAAAGCATAAATGACCTTTCTGGGGGGTGGGAGGGAATTTGGGATGGAATATCCCTGTCAGAAATGGAAAACAATTGCACTTGCATTGAGTTGCTGTAGACAAGTATCTTGTGTTATGTCTTGTTCTACTGGTTAACTGTAGGAGGAGATGATTAATAGAATGAAGAGTGTGTATACCGGTCTATAGATAGATAGCTGTTTTTTCCTTCTGGCCCACTCATTGTCTTTCCTGTGTATGTGAAATGGTCTTTAAGGCACATAATGTAGCATGAAAGAGTGTCTGCATGAGTGCTGGATGTGTCACTGTCCCAGTGCCAGCTTCTGCTGCCTGCAGTGCTACCTCTTTGCTTGCAGAAGACTGTCCAATATGGCTCTCTGTTCTTTTATAGCTTTGCTCACTGAGTCCTCAATGTCCTTCTCGTTTCTTTTTGCAATCGAGGTGTTATAAATGTTGTCTTTTGTAGTCTGAAATGTGTTATTATTAATTTCCAGGAGAGATTGGTGCCATTGAAGGCTATGTCTTTTTGAAACTCTCACAGTTCAGATCTTATATATTCTACCTCTTTGCTTGCCAGAGTTGATTTCTGTATATCTAATGAATTAAAGTGTGCCTTTAAATCAGAGTTTTATAGCTTTTCCTTTGCTTTTAAAAAGGAAAAAAGCCATATTTATTTCTGTCTTTTTGATATAATCCTGGAAAGACTACAGTGGATTTGTTGGAGTAGAAAACTGGAGGTTTCTTTAGCAAAGACAATCCCTGCCTTTGAGTTTGTGGCCTGTTGCAGATGGTACCTAATTAAAAGAACTGCTGAGAAATCTGTGGTACCATCTCCTGTCATGAGCACAGTGTAAATTCTTTGGCGTCATTGTTTTTTTTGAGCCTCGATGTCAGTTTTGGAGATACTTTGTTTTCAGGATAGAAAGAGTGCTGTGTGGATCCACCTTCCTTGCTTTTTTCCTTGAAGTCATCTATTCCACATGTACCATTTCAAACCTCTGTATACAGAAATCAAGCTCCCTAACACTGGATTTATTACCCTATACCTGTTTAGAAACAGAAACCTTTCCCTGTCAGAT
Organism: Grallaria varia; assembly: GCA_013396735.1. NCBI lineage: Eukaryota > Metazoa > Chordata > Aves > Passeriformes > Formicariidae > Grallaria > Grallaria varia. Next base: position 389,822 of record VWZG01007175.1, read on the forward strand.
TCACTTTTCATGTCAAAGGAAAACCAGAGCAGTTTAGTTGTGGGAGTGCAGGACTGGATGTGCTGGCAGAGGTGGTAGCTGAGGTCCCTTGTTAGTTCCTTAACACAGCAAGTGTTTTAGTCCAGACTGTGACTCCAGGAGCTCCCACCACAGCGTTGAGACTCACTGCTACCTTTTTCTTTATCAAAACAAAAAGCTTAATTAGGACAAGTTTTGGTTTCAGGAATCTCACTGTCAACCTAAAGGCAACTTCTAAGAACCCATATTCCCAGTTAAACCAAATTGCCTTGCTCCAGATGCCTGAGGCAGCATTGAAACTATTCTGGCTTGTCTGTGGTGGCTTGGCATTGCTTCACTGTCATCAACTGATTGTTGGAGTAACATAGAGCTGTTTAGGGCTTTATAGGGCTTTTTGGGACAATCCCAGCAGTTGTATTGTTGGAGTTCATAATAGTCTGTGGTTTTTAAAAAGGGGCTTTGGCTCCACAGGATGACTTGCTGTTCATGGCCTGGTTGATCTCTTAGTTTGAGAATTGTTCATAAACACTGTGGTGTGTGACTGGTGAATGAGTATGGGGGTCACTAGCTCAGCTTGCTTTGTGTGGCATCTGCAATGTGCTACAATACACTGAAATGCACTTAATGCTGAGCTGAAATAACTGTAAAAATTGGCCTTATTTTTTCACTTCTTTCTGGATGTAAAGATTAGTAATGACTTGTAATACTGCAAATAAAAATGTTAAATTATCTAGCAGTAAGTGTTTGTCTTTCATTCGTCATGTGCTAAGCAGCTCTTTTCCCATTATTATTAAGATGATTATTCATGGAACAAACTTTTATTAGATGGTAACTGTTGAGATTGAAGTTTGCAGTTTGTGTGCAGAACTACTCAAGGGTGGTGTAGAGAATGTGATTTAATTTGCTGAGCAGCCTTTTGGGGTTTTCTTTTAGAATTGCAGAGGATTCCCCAGAACCTCACAAACTTTACTGTGTTCATTCTTGAAAAACTTAGTAAAAGCCTGATGGAGAAGAGGCAGATTCTCCTGTGGCTGTTTTGATGGAACATTTGAGTCAGGAGCAAAGCCCAGTGAGTGTTTTGGCACTTTTGTCCCATGTGTGCTAGATGCAATCCTTAGGGAATATAGATTGGGTGTTTTTAAGTGACATTTTAAATAGAACATTATTATTAATTAAGAGTTTCACACTTAAAATATACTTAATTTTCTTGGCAAAGCAATGTGTGGAGCCAGCTGCTTTATAGAATGAAGCCTTTCAGAGGGTGGAATAGAAAAAAATAACTAATATGCCATATATTTTCTTTTCAATTTGTGGTTGTGCTACTCAAAGTGAGTTGGTGTGGACTGGATATGATGCCAGACTACAGAACTTTACACCATGAATTTTTGGGATTTCAGTGATCATTGGTGGCATAAGCAGTTGCTTAGCAAATTTTGTAGTGGAAGGTGTTCCTGCCCATGGTAGGGGGTGGAATGAGATGAGCTTTAAGGTACGTCCCATCCCAACCCATTCTGTGATTTCATTCTGTAATTCTATGAATTTGACTTAGACCCTACAAATTAATTTGTCCTAATTGTCATGAATTCTGCACCATTTTCCTAAAACTCAGTCCCACATGAATTATTTAATTTTGGAATCTGGAACTGAGAATCAGTCATGAACACATGAACTCTGTGTCAAGGAAGAGGCTGCATGGAATGAAAATGTGTTGTTGCCATCTACTGGTAAACACGGGTGTTGTTCTGGAAGGGGGAGTCACAAAACAGGTACAGGGTTACCTGATTTACTGTTAAATAATGTGAAGTGTCAGTGATTGGTGTGTTAATTGTGTAAATTAAACCTTACCCATGGTAGGAGGTTGTAACAGGATGATTTTTAAGGTTCCTTCCAAGTCAAACCAATCTGTGAATCTAAATACTCACTTCTCAGAGCAGTGGAAATGGAGCTGGGAACTGAAATGAAGAGACTTGGAGCACTTAGATATTGTCCAGCAGCGAGACAGATCATCTGTCTGCCTGAGACAGAGCCCAGTAACATAAAGCACACAGTTTTATTTAAAGTGAAAAAAAAAAATCTGCGTAAATAACAGGTTAAGGCAAACAAATAGCACATGGAGTAGAAGTGGTCGGAAGGTTGGGTGGCTGGGCTGTCACACCTGGGCCCTGGCTTGCTTGAGTTGAAGAGTCTTTGTTACATGTTTGAAGAGATGCTGTGCTTTCCCTGGAAGCATCCCTCCTTACTTGAATGGGGTGCTGACTGTCCTCCTTTTGTGCAGGGTGCTCAGCCTGTGGGTGTAACTTCAGGTCAGAGAACAGCAAACCACACAGGTTTGTGAGGCCAGGTGGTGCTTTGGATGGTGCTTATTTGTGACTTGGGAAGTGGGGGAATGAAGTTTTCCATTACTGTTGCTTTTCCCCCTACATCATAACCGATTTCAAATGGTGCTAGACAAAAACTGAGACTCTGAACACCAAGAGAAATCGGTCAGCCTGTGTAAGAGACGTTTTCCTGGCTCAGAGAAGGATCCTCTTGTAGATGACAGCTATGGATTCTTTACAGATGACTATTCAGTGCTCTGATCAAACGCTTCGTTCGCACAGTGTCTTTTCTGTGTGTAATAACATGTTGGACAACCGGGAGGTCAAGCAAAAATAGCTCAGCTTTGTTTGAGTGGTTGGAATGCCGGGGTGGAGAAGTGAAACATTACTGGAAGTTACCAGCAACAAACTTAAAAGTAATTCTAGCAAAAGGAGTGGATGCCGTGTGTGATGCCCATGGTAGGGGGTTGGAACAAGATGATCTTTAAGGTCCCTTCCAACCCAGACCAGTCTGTGATTCTGTGGTTGCTGAAGGCACTTTTGTGTTCATATTGTCGAAGGGAGTTTCTGTGTTTGCAGAGCAAGTCTCTGGAGCTATGGAATGAGAATTCTGTGGCGGTAGAGTCCTCAAGCAGAGAGTGCAAATCCATTTGCTCAAAGGCAGTAAATGAATGAAATGTTAGTCCTAGAGATCATAGAATAAATATACTGTGCCTGTCGAGATGCAAGAAGTACCACGTTGGTTTTCATGCAATTTCCAGATCACTTTACTCTGGACAACTTGAACTCATATCCATTGTTTATTAAGTAGAAGTACATTAGAAGGAGGCTGTTCTCTTGTGGTCCTAGATTGGGAGGGTGTACAGGGGTTGTAGAAATGTTTAGAAATCAGATGATATTACAAAGTGGCTAGCTGGCAAAAAAAACACCTTTGGAGAAGGGGCTGGTTTAAGGAGTAGAGGCCGTTGGTGAAGTGAGCAGCTGCTTGATCTCTTCCCACGCTGTAATTCTTGCTCCTAGAACACTGATTTCAAATGGTGCTAGATACAAAGTGGGAAAATCTAAGCCACCATGTGAAACCAGCTTCCAGAGGAAGACACATCTCATGCACAGGTGCATGCTGAGGGAGAAAATCCTTCACCTCCACCATACCTAGAGAAAAATTCATTTGTTTAATTTTATTAGACAGTAAGACAGTTAATTTTGGGTTAATTACTACGTGGACACACATTTATTTGGTATCTTGTGAACAGTTGACACTGATGTAGGAGAAATCAAATGTGATGAAGAAACCCCCCAGCCTGGCCGTGACTGTGGTTTCCTTTCCCAGCCAGGTGGAATGCACTGAAGTTCTTACCAGCAGTAGTGATAAAAGTTTTATTTCTTTTTATTACAGAGCACAATGCTGATGGGGTGTGTGGAGGAAGTTTGTGTTGTACAGAGACACTTTTTCCATGCCACTGCAGATGAAACCAGGCTATAAACCTCATTTTGTCCAAGACAGAGTGTTCTGGCTTTCTGTCACTGATCTCGGCATCATCAGAGAGGACAGGACACATTCAGATACTTTCTGTGACAGGGAAAGGAAATGTGACTGTCCTGATGGAACTTCCTCTGTCAGCTGTCCCACATGGCCTGTAAGTTCGTTAAATAAGCAAGAACTTGGCAGAATTTTGTGTCACAACTTCTAATACTGCAAGGGACAATGAAAATAAATTGGATTGAAACTGCTTCAAGTGTGGGTCAGAATGAACAGGGAGCGTTCATAAATCTGAGTGGTTCAGTGAAAGTTGTCAAGGAAGGAGGAGAGTCTGCAAATGAGTGGCTTATGGTTGCTGGAGCTGGAATAGGTCTGAGCAGTGGCATCCATGTCTCCATGCAGAGGGAATACATGGGGTATTGTGAAGCCTGTGAGCTACCACCCATATGCATAATTCAGGAGCAGCCAAACCCTGGCCACCATGTGTGACCTCTCCTGGTGCAGAAGCTGATGTAAAATGTGATAAACCATGGCAGAACTGGAGTTGGATGTTCCACTCATTGATGCCCTGGGGTTTTGGCAACACCTTGTATTAATTTTGTAACAACAGCCAAAAATCTGCTCCAGTGCCTTCGTCCTAATTCACACTCACAGGCAGCAGAGGAAGGGCTCAGAGAAAGGAGATACCCTTCCAAGAAAGGGGTGGAGGAAGGGGAAAGAACTGTACTAGATTACTATGTCTGGATATTTGCTGTAGTTTCTAAATCCATTATCTGGGGCAGCAGGGTGAAAGACAAGTGGAAAGCAGGTTCCCTCCCCAGTGTCTGTCGTGCTGGCACAGTTATTTGTGAGGCACCCTCTATTATCAGGTGAGATTTACTCCTGAGAAGCTGGACCAAGAGTTACTGCTGATGAAAGGTCAGTTGCAGCACAGATCACAGAATCACAGCAGCATCTTTGAGAAGCAGGTTCAAAGTGAGGTTTGTTTTGGGTTTTATCCTGTCTCAGCGATAAGCATTAAAAAGAAATCTTTATTAAGGTTTTCAAAAATAGTTGGAGGAAATGTCACTTAATTTGGTGCTGCTGCAAACAGGAGCTTCTGTCCAAAGTGTGAGGCTTACAGGGACTGAACACCTACGCTCACCTTCCCCTCTCCAAAGGAGACTAACCTTTCCAGAAATAGCATGCAGCAGTTGAAGGCCAATAGGTCATTTATTATTTACAGTTTTGGTAAAACCAGGTTTCACTTCAGCATAATTAAGATGCTGCTGGCCCTCCTCCAGGCTACCTGAAGTTTCTCCTATTGCCTTAACAAGCTCCCCAGAAGGTGTCAGCCCATTTGCCAAGGTGCAGGTACACATTTTGGAAAGGATACATCTGTGTATGCTCTCCTTCCAAAGCTAACAGCATGTTTAGGCAGGCAGCAGGCAGAGGGGAGGAGCAAAAAGAGCAGTTCAGGATGCTGTGATACACAGCACCTGACTGGGAATATGAACATGTGCAGGAAAACAGAATCACAGGATAATTGGGTTGGAAAGGACCTTAAAGCTCATCCAGTTTCACCTCCTGCTGCGGGCAGGGACACCTTCCACTAGACCAGGTTGCTCCAAGCCCTGTCCAGCTTGGCCTTGGACACTTCCAGGGATGGGGCAGCCACAGCTTCTCTGAGCAACCTCTGCCAGGGCCTGCCCACCCTCACAGGGAAGAAAAAAAAAAAACAGGACTTGTCTCAAACATTTGCTGGATGTGTTGTACTTATGGACACACATACATGTGTGGAGACAAGCCAATGCTATCCGTTCTCCTTGGCTTCATCAAAGTGGTCTGGAGTTTTCAATGAATACTAGTAGGAAAGGTACAGTATTATCACTCTGGATTTTTTCTTGTTTTCAGATGTTTTGGTAGCAGAACTGTTCTGTAGCTTCTTTCAGAGGAACATCTTGAAGCCTTTCACAGACTTCACACAGTTTGGTATATTCTATAGGAGACAAAGGCATAAAGGGAATCCCTGCCTTCTCTATGAAAGGGAACTTCCTCTCTAGCCTAAGACCTTTAGTCTGCAAGCCTGGATGTCACAGACTTATTTTTTTCACAACCTACACCTTTTAAATAGAGGCATTTCTGGGCTTTTACAGCAAGGCAGACTGTTCTCTGCATGACCCTGTGTGCATCATGAATTTTTTCCTCCATTTTCAAATCATGGGATGAAACTTGAGGTTCATCAGACTCTGGTCTCCCCTGGAGAAAATATTCCTGTTTTACATGCAGAAAGTCTGAGCTTGATGCATCATCCTCCCAGTGAAGGAATGAGTCAGCCCAAGGCCAGGTGCAGGACAGAGGGGTGTGACAGTACAAGTGGTGACCTGTAAGGGGAATTGAAATGAGTGAACTTCTAAGGTTTCACAAAAGCTTCCTGAGCCTGGGGGAGCATGTAACTGCATCTGTTTGTTGTGCAGGTCTGGTACTGCGTGGTGCTGCGTGGGTCAGGTATGGACAAATGTGCCCTAACTTGCAGTCTGAGCCGGTCCTAAGATTTTAAGTCTGTCAGCAGCACTGACCTGGCCTGAGTAAAGGCAGAGTAGATGCTGCATTGCTTAGTAAAGTTGCTGCTCACGACTAGAAGATGGCTCTGGAGATGCTGCTGCTATTATAGGCAGCAAAAACAGGTACTTACGAGTTTAAAGCATAATGGAGACTTTTTTCCCCTTGATTAGGACCACAATAAAAGCTCCACGTTACATTCCTGAGTTGAATGTAGCCTATTCCTTTAGTCCTACTATTTCAGCCTCACAACTGAAGCATAAATAGACCTGTTGTGTTTTTTAAATCCCAGACCTTTGGTTCAGACTGTTAACTGTATGTAACATCTATTTGCAATTGCTTGCCCCAAAGCTGTTCTCAACTGAAGGGAGCAGTTTTAGCATGGTGACCTTCTAGGTGTGCTTAGATATCAATGTTATAGTTCCAAACCTTGTAATCCCCCTCTGCTCATCTGAAATTGCTTTGACTTGTCTGAAGTTGTAATTTTCCTCCACCTTTGCTTTCATGAGAGTTCCTAGGGGAACCTACAGCCTATTTGGAGGGCATAGGAGCTGCTGAACCTCCTATGGAGGATTTCAGATTTCACAAGGAACAATGAAGTGAAACTGGGCAGACTCACACAGGGGAAGAATAGCATTGCACTTACATGACCGAGGTCAGGGAGGAGCAGTAGGAAGGTACAGCAGTGAAAACTCGTCAAATTTAGCCCTACGCAGCTTGAGTGAGCAGCACATCGCAGAACTAACTGCACTCAAAGAAATGATCCACCTAAGTAGCTGAAACCAGAAAAACCATTTTCTATTCCTAACTTCTGTACCTAAGCATCACCTTAGAATATAAAGTATTGATTGCAGGGCTTGAAAGCAGTCACAGGGAGATGATTGTTGTGATTTGTATAGGCAGTTCAGGAACATGGTGTTCCCCCAATGCCACCATTCCAGCTACTTTAGGTAATGTCAAGGGAAGTCATATTTTTCTTTTGTGTTGTTTGAGAGACAAAAGAATGTCCTGTGCCAGTGAGGAGCATAAGGAAACAAATACTGCCAGATGTTCACTGAAGTATAACCTGCCTTTAAACCAGATATTTGAAAACAAGCCTTCAGTTTAGCACAATCTGCAGCAGAAGGATGTTGCAAAACAGCTAGAGAAAGACATTGACCAAACCCCCGACTACCCTCGCCTGACTGCATGAGCTGCTGGCTTGTACCTGTCCCCAGGATTTCCATCACTGCCACTGACTTTCACTGTATATTTGAGAGCCTTGATCAGTGTTCAAGAAGCATTTGAGCTGTACATCCAAATCCAAACCCTGTGGCTGCTGCTGGACTTCTGTGCACCAGCGTGAATGCTTGTGTGGGGAGCTGAAGAGATGTGCTCAACTCAGAAATAGCTCTATTCCTTGGAAAGCTGGAGGGCTGAATCACACTGTGTTGGCTCAGTTTTTAGCAGACAAGCCATCACATATGCCTCCCTGTAGGCAAAGAGTCATCACTGGCATCAGGATTAGCAGCCAGGTTTTTACCTTTGGAAACTAGGGAATAATGATATTGAAGGCTAAAGCTAATTGTAAGTAGGGACGGGGTTGGAGGCTGCCCAGGGCTGGGAGCCTGGGGAGGTGGGTTGGCAACACTGCGAGCAGCAAGGGTCTGCTCATGTCCCTGCCTGGCCTGCACTGCTCCCTCTGTTCAGAAGGAGCCAGATAACATGCCCCCAGATTGAACTTTGGGGACTAAATAAGTCATTTTGCTCAGAGACATTAACCACTCCACTGCTGCCTGTGAAGCTGAGGCAACTAGAGCCAGCCCTGAGTATATCCATGGCTCATGTTGTCCTGAGTCAACTGAAAATATGAGTGAAAAGTAGTGGTCAAATAGGAGAAAAATGTGGAAAGTTGGGAGGGGACAAGACAGCTCTTGAGCCTGAGGCATGTGAAACTGAAAGCACCCGAGAGACACCACTGGCTGGACAGACACTGGTGAACTTAGAGAGCCTGCAGTCCACCTGATAACGAGCACAGAAATGCAAATATACATAGACACTTTTGTTTTTCTGAAACAGAGTGTATTCCTTAAACACATGCCACTCCTGAGGAAGTCTTGAGGGAAAATGGGATGAGGGAACTAATGCAAAGTTTTTGAAGTGTTGGAGGAAAAGGGGTTGAGGGAACTAGTGCAAAGTTTTTGCAGTTAGCACAAGAAGCAGATTATAGATACGGATTTTAAAATGCTTCAGAGGCAGGGTTTTTTGGAGCTACAGTTTTGGACTCAGTAGTCCACTACTGCAGTAGTGTTAATTTTCAAGCCTCCCCTCCAAGTTCAGGATTCAAGCACTGCCACAGTTGCAAGAAAAGTGGACTGGGAGTTCCTGAACCAACTGGTTGCTGACCATGAGTCAGGGGAATGACCTTGCAGCAGGCAGCTCGCGGTGCCGCTCTCGGAGCCGTGCCAGTATAAACGGCACTGGCATCTCTGAGTGCTGGTGGAACCATTTTGTGAGATTCCAACTTGGCCTTTTCTACTGCTGCCTTTGCACTGAAACGTTTGGGTGGGTGAGAATGGGACAGAGTACTCCCTTCTCATTTTGTAATGAGGGCATCTTCACAACCTGGGCTTGGGACTACCTGTGTCTATATACAGATGTATAGGAGATATGGACAACTCCTATCTCTTGCTTACGTACTTGTCCATTAACATCAGCATTACAGATATTTACCGAATTAAATCTTACCCTTCCCCCCAGCCACACCCATATTAAACTGTAAGAAAACACCGTGATTAAGTATTAGAAAACATACATGGCACCATTGAATTTTCTGGATAGGTTTGGAAGTGATTTGTAAGAAGAGTGAGGGTAGAATACTTGGCATTTGGTCATTTTAATTAATCTTCCCAAATAAGAAAAACATTTGCTTGTAGACTTTAAGCTTCTCACAGCATCAGGAAAGCTCCTGACACCGAGCCCAACGCTATATTTGTATAACATGGAAATGAACAGCAGCAGCAGCAGCGCTGCAGGCTCTGAGTCTACTCGGCAAGCAACAAAATGGCCAGGGGTGCTGTTGTGTTCATCTGAATTCCTTCACCATTTGGGGCTGGGAAATAGGTGGGTGCAGTACCCCTGACCCTTCAGGTACATTTCGAACTCTAACATCAATATTAAATGAATGTTTCTAACCATATTCAAGCTTGTGCCCTCATCAGCTCGACTCCCTAAAGCACAGACAGGAGGAACCAACAGCAAAATTCGTCTGCGTCACAGATGTAACATGACCATCAGCAAAACAAGTGCAGGAGGAGATCATGGCTGTCTCGTCACTCACAGAGCCTCCCTTCGCTAGCAAAGAGTAAGATAGTGATGCTTTTAAATTTATATCACGAGCATTTGCAATCCCTAATTTCCTTCCCTGAATTTTGGGGTCCTTGAACGGTCAAACGCCCAAGAAAATTGCGTGTGTTTTGTCACCGAGAGCCGGCGCGTTAACGAACGCTGCGTCACAATGCTGCACCAAGGCCGAGACACAGAGCAACCCCACTTCCCAGAGCAAGGAAACCCGAACACGGGGAGAGGAATCAGCTTACACAGTGTCACACACACAAGTGTCAGAGGGAGGAAGGAATCACAGCTTTCACAAGTCCTTTTGCGGCAATATGCAGAAAATGATTATGGAACAGTTAGCCACGTACAGCTCACAGTGACAATGCCACTCCTATGCACAGAATCACTGCTGTCCTACAGAAATATGCCGTGTCCCCTTCTTAGCCTTGTTTCTTGCCAGTCCCACAGATTTACCTGCTGACAGTAACCTCAATTCCTGAGTAATGAGATTTACAGCTGAAGTTTAACATTGAAATAACTTCTCTTTTATCTGTGTCTCCTTACCGTCCCTATGTTTAGTCACAGTTAAACTAACTGTGGCAAAAAGATGGTGGCAAAAGGAATTAAATCAAATACATCCCTAACCTGAACACACTCAGAAAGTACCAGCTGCCAGTGGCACCTCCTTTAAAGCACTGAGAAATGTCATGAAGCAGCACTAACTTTACAAATTACAGGGTCCTCCACCCCACAACTGTGACAAGGAAAAGCACAAAGAGTTGTCCATGCAGCCAACGCTCAGGAAAACAGACTCAACCCACCCGTCTTCCACACAACCAAGTGTCGCCGCTTAGTCCAGCTCCCGGACGTACAGAATTCCCTCCATGGCTGCCTCGAACTGTTCCTGCATGTGTATGTGTATTTCTGCCTGTCTGTCTTGCTGCAGGGACCACCGTCGTCTCTGCTATTCCTGTTGCTCCCCTGCTCTGCGGATCTGGCGCTGCAGGAGGCAAGGATGCTCCAAGGGAGCCAGCTACAGCCAGCGAAGGCTCAGTGAGTCAGGAGGGGTTGTGACGACTGCAGTAAGAGTCTGAAATTCCCTATGGAATCTGGCAGAAAAGGAGGGGAAGGAAGAAAAATGATGGGAAAGAGGAGAAAAAGTGGGGAGTGGCACCTCTACTGCCTGTTTTGTTCTTCCCTCCCCGTTCCTACCACCGCAGTGCCGTTGGAAATGGCGTCCTCCCCTCCGCGGAACTGCGCAAAGGGACGGAGTCGGCGAGAAAACCGCAGCGCCTGCGGCCTGCGCAACCAACCCCCCAAAACTCGGTCGGGGCGGGGGTATGGTGGAAACACAACCCTTCTCTGTCTCCCTCAGACCACCGTGCAAAGGACAGGCTGCTGCTGAAGTGATGGAGACGGCGGACGCGCGGTGTCTGAGCCGGTTCCGAGCCCAGCGGTTGTTGCTAAACAACCAGCCCTGATGCCTGAGATGTCAACGAGTGAGTAATATAGATTAAACGCTTATGCTATCACATCCTTAAACTTGTTTAAGCCTTGGGATGATGAAAGGCTATGGAATAATGTTCCCTGCCATATGAGAAAGCAAAGTTACCACTCCACTGCATAATCGGGAGACTTCCTCGGCCAGAAGGACCAAGCTCAAGGCTGGTTGTGTCCTCAGCATCTCCAGGCAGAGTTGCCATCTTCATTGCTGGTCGCTTTAAGAAGAGAGGTGAAAAAATAGTATAGTAAATGGTTAAGAGAGAAGAATGTTCTCCCCTTCATTTCCTCAGCCTTTCTCTGGAGCTGCTCTCTGCCCTCAGTCTCCTATTCATCCTTACTCAGTCATTCCTAGTCCTTCAGTCCTTGACTTCTAACACTGTTATTTCCTTTGCAAACCTTTACAGAACTGTCCCTTAGGGCAGTCGTCAGCTTTCCCTGATGTTACCAAGCCTGTGGCAAACTCACACTTATGCAAACAAAGACCGAGTTTGGGCAAGAGTCCTTTTCACTTCTTTAACTGTTTCCACAACATAATTTCTAGGTGCAGTCCCTGCCTCAAGCTGATGCAGTCCTGCTAACGTTCCACCACCTTATAATGGAGAAGGAGGCAAGGAGAAAAGCCCCGAAGCCCAGTACTTTCCCCTTTGCCATGGTTTGCAGCTGTGACACGTCATCGTCGCGACTGGACGGCGGAACGACACCTCCTGGGAGCACCCATGGATGTGGCACCGGCACTCACCACGCCGAGGGGTTACCGGCTCCTGCCCTGCCCGTGCCTGAGGGACAGCTGGCATCCCGGGATACAAGGTGGGCAGGGAGTGGTGGGGGCAGTGGGCAGGGAACAGGTAGTGGGCAGGAAGCAGGCAGTGGTGCACAGGGCGCAGCAAGCAGTGGTGGGCAGTGGGCAGGGTACGGGCTGGAGGCAGGAGCAGGCAGCCATGGGCAGTGGACAAGGAATAGGCAGGGAGCAGGGAACAGGGAATGGGCAGGGAGCAGGCAGAGAGCAGGCAGCAGGGAACAGGGAATGGGCAGGGAGCAGGCAGCATTGGGCACGAAACAGGCAGGGAACAGGCGACAGTGGACAGGGAACGGGCAGGGAGCAGGCAGTGGTGGGCAAGGAACAGACAGGGAGCAGGAGCAGGCAGCAGGGGGCATGAAACAGGCAGGGAACAGGGAGCGGTGGGCAGGAAACAGGGAACATGCAGGGCGCAGGCAGCGGTGGGCAGGGAACAGGGCAGGGGCAGCTGCCGGTACTTTGAAGCGAGTGAAATCAACGTTGAGATTTGACACCAGCTCTCGGCCAATCCGGGAGGGCTTTTCACCTGCCATCACCTCCTCCGCCAATGGGACGGCAGCTCTGGGCTGAGAGCCCTCCCCGGCCAATGGGGAGCCGGCTCTGGCACTTAGTTAATGATGCAGCAGTACAGGGAAGACTATCACATGTGAGCTGGCCGCCTGCCAGCATGGAGACACGGAGAGAGCAAGGTAAACAACTTTCCAACGCCAAAATGATGACATTTAATCCCTAAATGCTCGCTTCCCGTCTCGACTCATCTTTAACCCCTTTCAGCTGGTGTGGAAGCGTCTGGAAGGCACCGTCTACCTGTCCCCAGTGCTTTTAAAAACTGGACGACATGCCCTGCAATGATCACTGCGTCACCGTTTACCACTTTCCGAACTACGCAGTGACAAACCTCCAAGCTCTGAATCGCAGGGCGCCTGTTAACCCCTCCACCAAGCCCTCGCCAACATACCAGCCCTTAGGGAGACGGGGGAGAATAAAAAGCCCAAACAAACCAGGAAAACAGCAGTCTTTGCAAAGTTGTCATCTCTCCCCCACGGCTACTACCCTCCTCTGCAGTACAGCAATACCGGCAAGAGTGACATTAGTACAACCTGTGCCATCGTTCCATTGAGAAAACAGCTCTGACGCAGAACAGAGCAATCATACCCAGCCAAAATAATAATACAGGCACTTTGGGATCCGAACTCAGGGACGCCGGGGGAGAGGGACGCCCTGCACATAATTAAAATATGTAGCTGCTGCTCCAGCCCCATCCTGATCAAAGGGTACGTACGTGAGAAAGACGAACCGGACCGAAGAGCTGTGCCCGTGCACCATCTGCGCAGTCCTCAGCCCTCCGCTCGCTGTGGAGCGCCGCAGAATAGAAGGTTCCAGAAATTTCCTTTCCGTTAACCCTTTCGGTGTCTGCCCACTCTCCCTCCCCGCGGGATTAAGCGCGCCGGGTCTCCAGCATCGTCAATGGGCGAAGCCTCCGACGCCAACCGAGCCCGAGTACGATGTCTAAATGACAGTGGATGGTGCCAGGAGCCCAGCCCGTGGTGTTGGTGATACTTCTCTTTCTGGAGCCCCCTCTGCCTCTCTTGCTGCCTCTCTCCCCTCTTGCTGCAGCAGGGCTGTTGCTGGTAGACCTATCGACGGAGCTTGCTCTCTCACTCTCTCGCTGAGCTCTGTGACGCAGCTCTAAATTCTCCAGCCTGCTCCCTGTGTTATAAGAGCGGAACTGCAGCTTTCCAGGGAGCCCGTGCCAGCGGTGCCAGGGCCAGGCAGACCGAAGGGAACGTCGCTCCTGGACTCTGCACCTTTTTTTGGCAATTATTCTGTTCCTCACCTCTGTTTCTGTGCTTCCTCCACGGCTCTCAGCCTCGCATCTCCTTCTCTGCTTCTGAGTCATACTTACCAGGTTAACTCTTTTAGGATTGGTAGTCAGCAATACAAATCTCGAGCGAGAGCAGCTGAAACCACAGCCAACTTTGTGGTGGTTTCTGCTTAAAAAAAACCAAAGCAGATCTTCTTGGCTCTAAAAAACAAAAACACACGCACACATACACACGTTCCAGTGGAGAGTTAGTGCTTTTTGATTAACTGTTTCGGTGACAGGAGCCATTACTTGACTTCCTAAAATAAAATATTCTAGGCCTACGTCCTGCAAATCCTCAGCAGGCAGATACCCGAAGCACAAGGCAGCTTGAAAGGATCTGCTGTTATGAACAAACGCAGGTCTTCTGGGTGTGAGGCTACTGCTGGCCCCACAAGGCCCTGCCCTGCTAGCCACAAGACATTGATCTGATCGTGGTTCAGCTGCTGGGCAGATGTGTGGTGTGAGATAAGGTACTGAAAGTGCCATAAAGCTATAGGATCTTCTTAATCTGCGCAGTATTAATAAGTGTTATCACACAAAGAGATTCAAAACGCTCAGCGTAGGCACAGGAACTAATAACTACGTTCCTGGAGTCACCAGAATCCAATAATCCCTGACAAAGACAGTCCACAAGCAGCTCTGTATTTCAGCACAGCAGGCGTCACCAGGCAAGAAACATCTTGCAGCTGAAGGCTCTCTCCTTGGCTCTGCCCCCCAGGTCCCTCACATTAACTCTGGTGCCTCCGGTCAAGCTCAGCACCAGGCAGGGGAAGCAGAGCTCTCCGGGTTTGCAGCCTCAAAACTGGAAACTGTGGAGGAGGATCCGTGGTAGGTACAGCTTCTGGGAATCAGAGGAGATAATGGAGAGGCAGCACCGTGTGAGGGAGTTCATGTGTCAGTCTGTGTACACAAAAGAGCGAGGCAGCAGGTCCATTGGAAAACACAGAATGCAGAGAGAGATCCCTGCTCCACACCTACATCTGCCATTTTAATTCCAACTTCAGAGCCGGCTGCGAGCGTTGGGTTTTTCACTACAACCAAAGCTGAAATAACCACTATTTTTTCTCTTTGCAGCGTCTGAAGAGCCTGAGCTATTTTGGGATTTGTCTGTACTACACTGAAAATGACACCTGTTACGCACAGACACAGAAGAATTACAAGCTCCTGATTTCTCAGTTATGATTCTGCAGAAAATGGAATAAGATCCTGTGAGCCAGGGACCTGGGGGAGCAGCACAGGCTCTGCTGTGGGGTGAAGGGGATGACCCTGGTGAACTGAACAGTCAGACACCAGTACAAAAAATATAAGCAGTCTGTTGGAGCGGATGCAAGGAGAAATCAAGCCTCCATGTGACCAGAAGAAGTAGTGCATGATCAACTAAATGCCACAATACATGGTTTCTTATGCAATCAAGCCCATGGGAGTTCAAGCCTTGCACATACACTTTTTGGCCAAAGCTGCAAGGATTAACTCCTTCGGTTAACGATGGCAACGCCGCGAGAACACAGGGCTACAGAAATGAGTCACCCTCGCTGAAGCAGGCCACTGTTTGCTGCCATGGGAAGCTGCCTGTGCTGGTTTCAGTTACCCCTGAGTTACCTCAGAAGCTCCAACATGCAGAGTCAGGGCGGATTTTCCACATTCCCTGTTTTCCCCACTGGTTTGCACCACTCCAGGTCTGTGCAGACAGACAGAGGCCACCTCGCTGGGCCCACGAGACCCACAGAGCTCTGACTGAGCAAGATGAAACACTTGGAGCTGCAGAAATGGGACAGTTGGCTGGTGCTTTTAGCTCACAGCAGTTTTATCAGTCATGTGGTACATTAAAAAGGTGAAATGAAGCTTTGATTTATTTCAAATTATCTCTTTTTGGTTTCTTTCAGGGGAAAAGTGGCATTTATCTTATGGTTTGCTTTCATTTGAAAACCAGCAGCCCTGGAATGTTTCTAACTTTACCTGACTGTAAGTACTTTCTGGAGGAACTCGGGCTCCCAGGAAGCCTCAAAACCACGCTGCACTGGGAAATACTCAAGTTTTTAACTAAAAAAGCTTGGCACAATGGAAAACTTTGGCACTCAGAACTGAGTAATGAGGTCTGAAAAAATAATGTTCTGACATTGTTGGTCAGAATTTGGCATTGTCTGTAAAGAAACAGAGGCCATGATTCCATAGTGGAAATCTAGGCTGCTTTTCTAAGTGTAACCCTTGTACATATTTTGCCTTTTCTTCCCCTCCAGTGTCTAAAAGCAGGAGACAGAGCTTTGGTCTTGTAAGAACTGCCTATGAGGGTGCAAAGTCCTGGGCTAGAAAGCAAACTTGGTAAATGGAAATACTCCACAGTTGTGGTTGGAAACAGGGGAGGTCAGTATCACCATGTGAATGGCAGTGTAAGAATCCATTCCAAAAGGAGGGGTCACAGCTGGGCCATCCTTGCTTACAGTGTTGGTTAAAAAAAGAAAAAGTTTTTATAATGTAGACATAGTAACAAAGTTTCACAACTCAAAACTGGAACAGTTCGGGCTGGATGTTGGGGGGAGAATTTTTTCTTGAAGAGAGTAGGAGGGGTGGAACCCCCAGACATCACTCCCAAGTCTGCTGTCTGTGACAGTTCCCCTCAGCACCATGAAAGGATCAGGGAGCAATCCCTCAGTGAGCAGAGGAAGTGTGGCCTTGCACTGCTTCTGTGCCAGACTGCACCTAAAGGTTCATCCTCAGTTCTTCGGCGTCTCCTGTGCAATTTTCTGCTGTCACGCTACAATGACCTTAATAGCAATAACATATGGAGTCTGACATTCCAAAAATCTCACCCTCGTGCACATCATTACTGTTATTGCGGGTGATAAAATAACCTTGGCCATCCACTGAGGAAGGCCCTTGGTCTTTTTAATGATGAAGGAAACCCTCGTGGTCCTGCCCGCACTTCCAGCTTCCTGCTGGTGAAGCCTTGGCTTGGATTTCGGTTTAAATGCCATTGGCCGCACCTTCCTCCACTGCAGGAAACACATTGTTAAAATCAGGGCATGTTCCTGTTTAACTAAAAGGCTGAGATAAATAATCCAAAGGCCTCGATTATGCCAAACAAATTCCTGCCCAAGACGTAGCAAGTCTGGGCAGCTGTACATCTGTAACCCCTCGACCTCAGCATCCACGTAAGGGACGTCTTGGCACATCACTGGGGGAGCTGCTGGGGAGTAACAGAAGGAGCAAAGGATCGGGCAAAGGTGGACAGGGGAGTGGAAAAGTTTCTTCCCTTTACCAACCCAGTGTCCTAAACATTGCTTTAAAATGCAGAATAGTCCATTTTTCAAATGTGGATGTGGGGTAGCTCTTTTTTAGAGACCTTAAAACAGCCTCAGTGAAATGGCCGTTTCCAACAAAAATCTGTTTCAGCACAGAATTCCCAGCCAGCTCCATTCAAGGAAAACCAGCAGAAACAAATACACAATAACGTATCTGCTAGGACTGTTTCCCCATGGCCCTCACTAATCAGAGAGTGGTTAATTTTTAAATTTTTCTTTTGATTTATAATAAACAAATCATCCGTAATTAACTTTTTGCTGTAGCAAAATAATTGCCTGCATTGACCACGAATAAAGTAATTTTAGTTGCTATTTAGGGAAACTGGCAAGTTTTTCATGTTTTCTTATTAAAATCAATACGGTTTTGCATATGGGAAGGCTGAGTAAAATAAAGGTTAAATAATTTGACCCAAGTTGTACGTGGAATCAAAGCTGATAGGGAAATTCAGGCATCCCTTGCTCCCAGATTTTATTCAAGTTATAGATTATAGTCCTTATTGTCCAGAAGGCCCCCAGTCAATTAGTGAGACATAACCATCATCTGAGACAGAAGCTGGTGGAACAGCCTGGCTTTGGGAGGAAATGGATAGGGAATTATTTCGAGGAGACACTTTCTTTCAGCTTTGAAAGCGAAGCAGAAATAAGACTTTGAAACCTTTCTTCTATTTTCACTTGTATGTGGACAACAACATGGTCTTTTAACACCATCCTGACAGTCACTGGGACGTGCAGATTTACAGGGAACTGGAGACTTGGCATTCCGAAACAGGAATATTTGCTAACACAGCACCCAGCGTCCATGAAGGGATATTTTACAGTACAGATAAAAGTTAGAGAGTCACAACAAACATTTAAGTTTAGTTTTTTTCCAACAGGTTTATTGTTTTCCAGACAAATTCTGTTAGTGAATTCCAGACATATGGCCAGCGAGTCCTTTTCTCTACCAGCCCAGTGCATACACATAAAATCACACAATCCCAGAATGGTTTGGGAGGGAAGGAACCTTAAAGCTCACTTGTTCCACCCCCTGCCATGGGCAGGGACACCATCCACTAGACCAGGTTGCTCCAAGCCCTGTCCAACCTGGCCTTGGACACTTGCAGGGATGGGGCAGCCACAGCTGCTCTGTGCAACCTGTTCCACTTGGAACTCTTGCTCTCACTGGGGTCCCAACCCACAGGAGGAAATGCTGCACGCAGATCAATTGCAATAAACCCCTTCTCAAACAGTTTTAAAGCTGATTCCGTGTGTCTGCTTGGGTGTGCACAGCTGACATTGCACAGGGAACAGGGCGGGGGGTTCAGAGTCCTCTCTGGGGTGTGGTTCAAGGGAATTGGATGGAGCAGCTGGTGCTGAGATCAAAAGCCTGCAAAGCCAGAGGTGTGGGTTCGTTCCCAAGAGCTGTCGGGGATGTGCTGGCATCGATGTGTTGGCATTGGGGAGTCACATTTGCATAAAGCGTTTGCATTCTCGGTGCAAACCCAGCCCACGCAATAAAGCAGGCACTGAAATGGGAGCCTGCAGGTGAAAACCTGGCCCTCTCTTTGAAAACGTGGAATTTACCCTGTGAAGTCTAAGAATCTTCCAGCTGGAAAAGCCGGGATCCTTTTCAAAGAGATGGCACCACATTCACTAACATACGAGCTGCTTCAAAGCAGAGCTTATGCCCTGTGTCAAGGCCAGGTTCAAGTAAATTGGGATGCTCAGCCCACAGCGCTGCTCTGGTCTGTGTCTTCAGCATTCCTGGCTGGAACAGGAATCCTTCCCGGACCCCCGGCCACTCTTCCCAGGAGGGGCCGTGGGGGCAGCTCAGGCTCCCCGAGCCCGCAGGTTTTACTCAGTTCCAGTTCCAAATCTAAGGAGCCACCAGCGCTGAGACAAAAGGAATTATTTCAGCTATTATCTGCTAAGAATAGAGCCGGCGGGGGTGCTGAGGTGCCTGACAGCGCAGCCGGAGGAGCAGGGATCGCAGTGGGAGCACGGAAATAGCCCTTCTCCACGCTCAGCGCTTGGAAGCATCATGAGTCACCCCAGCCCGGGCACAGGTGGGGTGCAGAAGAAGCACCCCCTGCCCATGTCAGCAGCGGGACGTGCCCCTGGGCTGATGGTGAGGTTTTGGGACAGCCTGGTTTTCCCCAAGGAGAGCATCTTCCCAACCCCGAGGCCATGGACCACTTGTGAGAGAGCAGGGCTGGTGCAAGGAAAACTCCAACCACTGCCCCATCCTCTGCTTGAAGGTGCCACGTGTGTCCCCAGGGCCACTCCTGCCACTCTCGCACTGGGCAGCAATATTTGCAAAAGCCAAACATTCCCGGGGCCAGAGTCTATTGATGTCGATCCAACTGTGTTCCAGAGTGTTTCCCTGCCTGCTGATCCCGAAGTTCCCTTTGCAAATTCATCGTAAAAGGTTAAAGATATGCACAGGATATTTAAATACAGGGTCAGCGAATGACAAGGTGCTCAGAGATGTCTTTAACGTCTTGTCCTGATGCTATTCAGCACAAATCCTGTTGGTATCACTGCTTGGTTTTAGCCAATATCGCTTGGAAGAGGCAATTTTCCTTCTGTGCTGTTTGTGCAGCCCAGGGTACAACACATTCCTGGTCTATGACGAGGTTTCCAAACTCCATAGTAAAATGAATAATAATGATAGTAAACGTTGTATAACTTTTTTTTTTTTTTTTTAATACAGCAACCTTTGTGTTACTTCACTGCTGGATTTTCCAGTTATTACGCGTGGGGGGAAAAAAGGTTGTTTTTTTTTTTTAAACCACCATACTTGCCCAAAGCAAAATGAAACAAAACAAAAAACAAATCAAGGATTAAAGGAAAATTTCTGTATCAGTCCTGGGTGCCACTGCAGAAAGAGTTGAGCTGGACGGAATTAAACATCTCAGCTGGAGCGTGGACAGGGCAGCAGACAGCCTGCTAAAAATAGATTAATCCTAATTACAGCCACACTTCTGCTTTTTCCAGGTTTCCCGTTTCACATGGGCAGGCTGTGAATGGCGAGGGGCATCGGTGCCCGCTGTGCCAGCAGCGGGGTCGGGGGGCACACGCTGCCTGTCATTGCATAACCAGGGAACACGCAGTGCTGGGAGGGAGCCACTGGAGTGACGGCAGTGCCCGGCCTTCGGCTCCAGCTGATCAGCCCAGGCTTAACCCAGCGCCCGGCCTGCAAATCTGCTCTCCCCACTTCACTAAACCTCTGGAAACCCGGCGTGCAGGTACCGTGTGCTTTGCTGTTCGAAGGAGTGACGCTCCCCACCCTGCTGGCTCCCGGAGCGTGTCCTGTGCCAGGGCTGCTGGCGTGGTTACACCCCCCGGAGCGGTGCTGTGCCATAAATCCCTGCTGGGTTTATTTCCTCCCGGACAACCTTCCCACTCCGAGCCGACTGCTCCTCACAGGCAGAATTACAAAATGTTTAGTATGAAGTAAACACATTTAAGCCTCTGTTTTGCAAGCTCCAGTAGTTTATTTCTCCCATCAAGTCCATGAAACGATGGCAAACAACTATTTTCCCACCCTAAAGGAAGTATGTTAATTACCATTTTAAATATTTAGCCAGAAAATTTATCGCTTCAGCTATAACAACTTGGTTTTGTTTAATCAGAAGCCAGGAGTGAATGCTATGGGTTTTCTTTTTGTTTCTGTGGCAGTAACCAAACACTCCTTCAATATCTTGCATTTACCTGCGGAACAACTCCCACAGGCACAGGGGGAGCAGCATGAATTTCATTTAAAGTGCCCAGCTGAGCCTGTTGGGATGTTTTATTTAAAAATAGAAGTCCTGATGAACACCAGGACACAGCCATGGGAGAGGCAGGATCTGTTTGTCCACAGTGTCGTGTCCAGGGCTGGCACCTGGCAGGTTGCTCTGTGTGGGGCTAAGGGTTTGGATGGGCCAGAAGGCAACAGTAGTTTTGCTTGCAGCTCACCACAAAAGATTTCCATTTACTTTTTTAGGGTTCATTTGCCCTTTTGCACTGAAATGCAGACCGTGGATTTGCATTTTTTATTTTTAATTAAATGAGGAAGATGTGCTGCAGAGCAGTTGGTACCTGTGAGCTGACAGAAAATCCACCTGCACATCCCTGATCGATCTCCCCAGAACACAGTCCTGCAGAGCCAATCTCCTGTATCCCAGCTGATGCCGTAGCAGAGTTTTTCACTGTCCCACAGTCCTGGTTGTCACTCCTGCTGCCACCTCCCAGCTCCCTGGAGTGCTGCCCTGGGTGCACGAAAACCTCCCATTAAAATTTTCACCAACCTTAATATAACAAAGCAGTATTTTTCAACTGGGAAATGAATAAGCAGGGGAAAAAAAACCAACCTGTTTAGGCATTGCTGAGCAGCTTGTTTAGAGCATTGCTGAGCTGTGTCCAAGAGCATCCCTCCTCCCTGTGCCCACTCCTGTACCTACACAAGGTGATGCTGTGTGCGCGCAGAGCCTTGGACCCGACTTGGAAACCCTACGGCTACAAGGCCACATCCCACTGACTGTGTGTGTCTGCCAGCCCCTGCCTGGAGCGAGAGCTTTTATAAGCACAGCAGAGATTGGGAAATGTGCTGTGATTCATGCGAGTCCCTGCAGTCCCCACTCCCACCCCGGCTCAGCACCCACGAGCGCCCGGGAGCTGCCAGACGCAGCACCACGCCTGCCTCCCGCTCCTCGCCCGGCACCGGCTGCCAGAGCAACGCCCAGAACTTCAAACTCAATGCCGCAAATTATTTATTCTTATCTGGAAAAAAAATTCCTGAAGTGCTTTTTATTACTGAAAATTATCATATTGGGGATTATCATATTCATCAGCTGAGCTGAATCCGCCGGCGCCGGCGCTGACCGGGGCGTTTTGCTGTTCCTGCTGGGATTGGTGCTGGCAGCTCTGGCTGAGGTTTCTCTCTCCCTCTTGTCTCAGCCTGGAAACTGGGATTGTAAATTATTTTGGCCGGGGATAAACTGGCCTAAATAATTTGCTTGTACAGCGCTGAGCCACAGTGGCCTCTGGGTCTCAGCTGAGCCTTCTAGAGCCTTCTAAAAATAAGCAATTCTAAGCTGTTATCTTTTAAAAATACTTGTAAAAAAGAGAGAGCAGGAAGAGAATCCTTTCCCAGCTGTTTTGTCCTCAAACTGCCAAGATTTATTTTTTTTAAACTGTTTTCTTGATCGATTCTCTCCATAGCCTTTCATAAAACGAGGGTCTGCAAATTTAAAAGTTAGGACAGGTATTTAGGACATAGCAATCATCATTTGAAAATCACTAGTAAGTTCTAAAATAACAAGCTACCATAAACAAAATAAAAATTAATCTCATAACAATATTATAATGCACAAGTTGATTATTCTGCCCAGCCTGGAATTATTTTGCAAACAAATCTCAATTAAAGAGTGAACTTCTCTATTTTTTTTTTTCCTAAGAAAAAATAGTTATGTCATTTTTCAAGATATTTTGGATTTTTTCTTACTTGGCCAATTCTCATTAGTCACATTAGTCCCACTACAGATACTTTTTTTCCTTTTCAGAATGGGAGACCTTTGTGTTGAGTGATTCCTTTGTATATCTGGTAAAGTAGAAAACAAAACATTAAACATTACAAAACAAAACAGATGAAAATACTTTCAGCTTTGCTCATGTTCCTGCCAACTATTTTCCTCTCAAAAAAAAGCCCACATAAACCAGCTCCTTCTCAGCCACTTTTACTCCTTTAAAGGGGAAAGGAGAACTGAGGATTCACGTTCGTCCTGCAGGAAGGACCAGAACCTAAGGAATGGCAAGGACTGGATTTAAACCTCTAATATTATTTGTGCCCCCCAAAACCCCAAGAAAATCAAAATACATCAGCATAGAATGATTTGGGTTGGATGGAAACTTACAGTTCATCTCATCCCACCCTGTGCCAAGGGCAGGGACACCTTCCACCAGCCCAGGTGGCTCCAAGCCCCGTCCAACCTGCCCTTGGACACTTCCAGGGATGGGGGTATATTGTGACGAAGGTACAGAATATTACAATATCACATGCTGTGATGAAGGCACCAACTTCTAAGGCTACTTTAAATATCTGTTTCGCACAGCACAGCAAAGCTCATCCATGTTATTAAGAGATTAATAGCGAGAACCCAATTTATTTGTGGCTGCCCTGGACACCAGGCTCAGCTCTTTAGATCCATTGCCACGCTGTCACACTTCATTCCTTAGGGCTGCACCATCAGGATGTGGGATGCAAGAATTCCAAGAGTGATCTTTCCAGCATGCCCTGTACCTCCTGTTCATGGTAACTGTGTGGTTTGTCTCTCTGGGACCCAGGAACAGGACTGCTGGCACCAGCACCCCGGTCCAGTTAAGCCACCCCCAAGATGGAACAACAATCTAGAGGTGAAGTGTTTCCCTGTCTGAGAATTCCTCTTAAATATGCCGAGTGTGAAAATCAGAGCTTACACCAGGCCTTCAAATTTGGGGTGTACCCCGAAATGATGAGAGGTCCCAGGGCTGGGCTGGGCTCCTCCTGGCAGAGCCTGGCAGGAGGAGGCTGCTCTGCCCCAGCCCCATGCCATCCCCGAGCCTGCTGCACACACTCACTCCTCTTTGGGAGGTTCTGGGAAGTTCTTCCTCCACGCTCGGGGCTGGGTGGGGACTCTGGGCTTTCTGGTGGGTGCCACCCCGGCTCACACTGCCTCAGGTGGGCCAGAATGACCCGGGATGGTGGCCCGAGCTAACCCAGAGCCCTGTTCTCCACCTGTGACCATGGCAGCCTGAGTTATCTCACTGAGGTGCCCGTCAGCCCGTGGTGGTAACACCCTGCTCCTCGCAGTGCCATCCCTGGCATTATCCATGGGCACATCCCGACACACCAGGTGGGGTTTGCAGCATTCCCGGTCCCAGTGCAGCTGTGGCAGAGCCCGAGTGGGAGGTGAGGAGGAGGCAAAGGCAGAGCAGGAATGCCAGAGCAGTCCAGGGCTCTCTGCAGCACAGGCAGCTCCTTGGCAACAGGAGGATGGAGTGCCAGGGTGGATGGACATGGCAGCAGCTCCGGGGGAGAGGAGCAGCACTGGGAACACAGCTCGTCTGGTTTTGCCGTGGAGCATGTGGAAAGAGGATGTTTGGCTTTCAAAGAGGTACATCTATGGCAGAGTGAAAGGTCCAGGACATTCCTTTAGGATTCAGGAGTCTGTGAAATGGGAAATGTGAAGGAAAGTGCCCTTTAGGGTACCCTGTTTCGCCCATCAATAGGGTGAGGGGAGGTGCTCGAGGGGAATGTGGGGAAGCAGAGAGGAGATGACAGGTGAAAATGAGGCCATCAGATGTGCACATCAATGAGGCAAGAGTGACTGAGACCTACATCCCAGGCTTCCCTCTGACACGTACTCTTTCATCAGGGCTGCACCCTGGGAGCTCTGGCATGCCAGGCGTTTGCCTTCCAGCCTCTCTTGTTAGAACTCCCTCAGTGAGAGGTAACAGCTGATTTCCTTAAGGTTGCTCTGGAGACCTCCAGCTCCTTTGTGGAAATGGAGCATTCCTTCCCCTTTCTGCTGCAGCTGAAGTGGGTGTGAGGCCACTGCAGGAGGGCCCAGGGAGGCACAGGGTTCTGCATGGCCTTGATGCCAAACCCACCACCCACGGGGAGAAAATCTGGGTTATCTGAAGCCACTCCTGCCTTGGAATGGTGACGTTGAAATGAGGTCGTCTAAGATGACAGCTGCCTTAGGAGGACCATTCACCAAACTCTGAGTGCAGGTGAAAGCTGAAATGCTGGTGCCCAATTCTGCCTAAAGACACAGACAAGGATGTTGGGAGTCTCTGGAAAATTGAGCTGGTAACGTTTGGAGATGATACAAAATCACTGGGGCACATCCATGGCAAAACCAGTGAGGAGTAAAGGAAGGATCTCATGATGTGCAGTGGCTGGGGAAAAATTACCTGAATAAATTCAGTATTTGTAGGTTCAAAGTGATAGGTCAAAAAACCAAACAGATCCTAACTGAACACAGGGAGTGATGGACATGGTGTTACTCAGCAGCGCAGGGAGAGCTGGCTGCAGGATTGGGAAGGGCTGGAGCTTCCTGCCATGCCTGTGTGCTCCTCCCTGGGTGCTCCCTGTGGGTGAAAGGCAGGCTCCTGGCATGATGGATCTGCGCAGTCCCAGCAGGGCAGGGCTAATTCTTGTATTTGCATCATTCCTTTTGCATGACAAACTGTACTGAGCAGGCAGCGTGACGGCCCACGGTCACAGAGCTCTGTGAGCCCGTGGGAGGCCAGGTAAACACACCAGGGAGAAGTTTCATACCGTGTCCAAACACAATTCCTACTCATTGCACAGCCCAGTATAGCCAGCGCTGAGAACTGCACCATTAAATTGTATTTAAAGCGTGCAAAGTCTACATTATCCCCTCTCCCAGGGATTTATGGAAACACCCAGCTGGCTGGGAATGCTGTGGAAGGGTCACCGCCCTGGGGACCCAGGTAAGAAAGTATTAAGACCATAAGGGCAATGGCAGATTGCAGTTTAAAGGCAAATATTTCTTTCCTAGAACACTAATGTAATTCCTACAGCACAAAGAACAAAAGCTTCCTTCTTTAAATCCCTGGAAGTGTCCAAGGCCAGGTTGGATGGGGCCCTGAGCAACCTGGGCTAGTGGACGGTGTCCCTGCCCATGGCAGGGGGTGGGATGAGATGAATCAACCCAAGTCTTTCTATGATTCTAAAGCCATTTCACAGACCACAAGATGGGGAAATCCATCACACTGAGGTAGCTGGCACTGGAAGGGGCTGCTCGGAGGGGCTCAGGGTCACTGTATCTGCAGACTTCCAAGCTGGAGATGTGGTTGTTCCGTGACTGGAAGGAATGGCAGGGAGGGAATCCACTAAAGCCAACACACAGATGCCTTACAGCTTCAGAAAGGAAGAAAGACAGAAGTTGTGGTATCAAGACCACTTTGGGAAGGACCTATTGCCTTCTAATAACCTTAAATAAAACCACCTGACTTCCCATCTCCATGGTAACTCCTTCCTCCAAAGCACTTTTAATGCAATTTGTTTCCTGTTCCTTTTGACTTCTCTGATGGTTTTAGAACAGAACACTCAAGGCTGAGAGGCTGGTCCATAGACAAGAAACCACCTTTGCCTTTGACAGCAAGGGACAAGCAGAGCTTGTTCCCTCCAAGGAGATACCTGTGTTATCTGTATGGAATGGTTACTGACTGCAGAGAAAAGCCAAAGACAGCAAGAGAGGACCCCTCCAGCCTCCCTCCTTGCAGGAGCTGGTGAAGTATAACTTAGAATACTTGTAAATATAATTTGTGGGTCCCTTTTGGAGGAGATCCCAGCTCAGGATGGATCCCTGTGTCTGCCTTCCAAAGGGCCTTGGCTTGTAGTGGTGCTGTTGTTGTAGGTAGCTACCCAGGCTGGACTTTGGTGGTCTGGGCATCACCACAACACCCTTTGGTGTTCCTTGTCCTCCCTGTTCGTGCTAGAGCAGAGCCCAGGTGAGAACTCAGAAGGGCCAGCCAGGCAATGCCCTGCTCCAGTCTGCCAGTGATACTGAGAACAGGAATCACCCAGAGGACAAATATTCACTCAGATGGCTCACGACCCCAGCGCAGGACAGGTCGTTAGTGACCAATAACGGAGTATTTTGTCAAATGAGCAGTGCACGAGAACATGTCGGAGTGAGAGAAACATAAGCCCGTTAAATATTAAAGTTCCAAATTTAAACCCTTGTTTATGTAACGACTGGGTCACTGCTGCTGCTGCTGCCGCTGAACACGGGACTTCGTTGTACCAAAAATGGCCCTTTCCAGCAGGCACTGAACTCCTGCAGCCTCCCCAGTGCCATGGGGGCTTCCTGGTCTCTCCCAAGCTTCCCCCCAGTTGTGTCCCCCCGGATCCACCCGCTCAACCCAGCTGGGCTCTGTGCAGGTCGGGAGTGGAGATGCTCGTGGGCAGCTGGTGCCATTCACCTCCACAGGGAGCAGGACCTGGTACCTGGAATCACAGAACTGCTTTGGGACTCGTCATCCTGCTGCCCGTCAGCACCTCACTGGGGTGGGAAAGCAGGAGGCTTGGCACTAGCTCAGTTCAGTGCATTAAATGAAGCCCCTCCTTGGTGCCTTTCCCAAATGTGCCCTTCCCACTGCCCTCTTCCACCAAACACAGTCTGTCTGCAGGCCAGGAGTTGGGCTTTGTGGCTTTAAACTGTGATGCAAACTCTGTTTGGGGCTGTCCTGTGCAGGGTCAGGAGTTGGACTGGATCCAGCTCAAGATATTCTGTGATCCTGTGACTTTTTTTTTCTTTGTGGAATAAGGAAAGAAACTGGTAAAGAAGACAAGTCTGCAGTCGCTACAGAAAACAGCTGAATGTCCTTGCTACTTCAGCTTGGCTAATTACAAATAGAACAGCACAGCAAACTGCACGTAAGAAAATTTAAATACAAAATGAAGAAAAGAACTTTATGGAGCTTCCCTCCTGCAGAGTGTCTTTAAAAAGCCTTCTGAAAAGCCTTTTACCACATTGCTAAACACACCTTTATTTATAATTTTTTAAGAAAAGAGCATAAAAGAACTTAATCCAAACTAAATATTTAACCAAACAGCAATTAACTAACAATGATGAATGGTAAACAGTCCTAGTCCCACGCTAAACGGGGACTTGAAAGCCAGTTTATCTAAGCTAAAGCTGCTCAAGGGGAAAGGCAAGTTTATTGAGTAAACTTTGTCTCAGCCACCTCGCTATTAAAACAGTCCACAAACAGAAACTGCATCATATATTCTGAGAGAAAAAAAAAGGAGCAAGAGCTTAACAACTCATTGCATGGAAGTTACAGTGCCACATGGAGCAATCATCCCTAAGAGAAAAGCAGAGAAAATACGAAGCTACTTCTAACCCCTGTGCCCTTGTGTTAAAACAGAAAGAACTGAGAGACCCCTTAAATTTCACCCGATGTTCCCATTTGGTTTAGGGCTGTCATTCCAGCTTATCCACTAGGAAGGAGCGAGGAGGGTAGAGCTGCCTAGGATTTTACCCATATGGATCCTTTTATTTAAATGTAACAGAATCAGATGATGATGATTATCATCATTATTATTATTGTTATTATCGTTATGATAATAATAATCATCATCATAATAATCAGAGTATTATTGTTGCTAGTATTGCTGTTTATTAATACTGCTATTTATTAATATTGCTATTGATATTATTATAATAACCACTATAATTATCAACATTATTATGATTTTAAATAACCCCCCTGAGTCTGGCGACTCAGAGCAGCCCGGGGAGGGGGGGCCGTACCCAATCCCTCGGTCACACCCCCCGCCAGTCCCTCCCCGCTGCCGGACTCGCCTCTCCCGGTGGCCTCGGGCCCGAACCAGCGCCCGGCCCCGGCTGGGAAACCGGAGGGACGGGCGTGGGGCGGTGCGGGGGATGCTCTGGGGATGTGCAAGGCGGGGATGTCTGGGATGAGTGAGGGATGCGCACGGGGCATGCACTGGATGATGAGGATGCGCGGGGGGGTGCAGGGGATGAAGAAGATGTGCATGGGGATGCAGGGGATGCAGGAGAAGATGTGCATGGGGTTGCAGGAAATGAAGAAGACGTGCACGGGGGTCCAGGGGATGAAGAGGATGTGCATGGGGGTGCATTGGATGAAGAAGATGTGCGTAGGGATGCAGGGGATGCAGGAGAGGATGTGCATGGGGGTGGAGGGGATGAAGAGGATGTGCATAGGGATGCAGGGGATGCAGGACGGGATGTGCATGGGGGTGCAGGGGATGAAGAAGATCTGCATGGGGGCATNGCAGGGGATGAGCAGGGAATGAGCGCCGGGCTGTCCGTGGGGTGATGCCGGTGATGTACACGGGGGATGCGCGTCGGAGCGGGGGGTGCAAGGAACGAGCAGGGGATGCGCGCGGGATGCGCTGGGGATGCGCTGGGGATGCGCCCGGCCCCGGCGGCCCCGCTCCCCGCGCTGTCCCCGCTGTCGCCGCGGTCCCCCCCGCGGTACTCGCCTGGCGCATCATCCCCGCGGCTCCCGGCCCGGTCCCGGGGGCAGCAGCGCCTGCCGGGGCCGCCTTTG
>VWZG01007175.1:419116-524285 GCA_013396735.1 Grallaria varia
GGAGGAGGAGGCGGCAGCGGGGCCAAGGTCACCCCGCACCGACTACAAGTCCCAGGAGGCAGCGAGTCCCCGAGGGGGGGTCGGGGGCAGCGGATGGAGGGCGAGGGGTTCGCTCCAGAGCCGCCCCTCTCTTCCCCCGAGCTGCCTTCTCCCGGAATTTTCCTCTTCTTCCCCGTCGGACCTGGGATGTCCCGTCCCAAGGGATGGCAGCGAAATCTTTGAAAATCTGGCACAAATAGACACAAATCTATTCTGGGATTTTCCTCGGCAGCGAAAAAAAAAAAAAAAAAAAGAAAAAAAAAAAAAAGAAAAAAGAAAAAAGCAGCAGGAGGAGAAATTAATGTCTAAAGGCTGGGTTTTAAAATGCTGCCTGTTCCTTCCAGGTCTGCAGCCGCTGCGTGTGTCACTGCACATCTCCAAGACCACCTTCCAGGACCTCCACAGTCATTAGTGGGTATTATTCTCGCTCCCTCTTAGGAAGTGGTGGGATAATCATTTCCCATTTAACGGCTGGGAAACTTGGCACAGCACAGATTAAGTGATTTGCTGACAGGCACATAAGAAATTTGCGCTAGTCAAGCGTTCTCCCAATTATGCCATCCTTGGAACGGCACAATTTCCCTGCGTGATTCCAAACACGGCTCACGCTCCCTGGGCAGGGCTTCATGTCTGCAAAGCGTGTGGCTAAAATCAACCAGCACCTCAGGCAGGATGGGGCACAGAACCACAGCTCTAGTGCCCCAGTCACCCACCACAAAGGTATGCAGGAGCCTGGGAGGTTCGGGGGGGACACGAGAGGTCTGGGGAAGTGGAGGGATGCTCAGATGCCAGTGGGTGCTGCACGGACCCTCTCCAGCGTTCCCCAAGTCCTGCTTTGCCTTTGCCACCTGCGTGGAGCAGAATTCCACAGCCCAGTGGAAATTCCCCAGCAGTGCCAACACCGGGGCCTCCAGGGACTGGCAAAACCACCTTGGACCCTGCCAGGAGCTGGGGCTCTGCCATCTCGGTGCAGCATTCCGGCCACAGGGAGCCTGCGGGGAAGGAGCATCTGGAGCAGGGATGCTGGTGGGAACAGGGATACTGGTGAGAGCAGGGATACTGGTGGGAGCAGGGATGCTGGTGGGAGCAGGAATGCTGCTGGGAGCAGGGATGCTGCTGGGAGCAGGGATACTGGTGGGANGAGCAGGGATGCTGATAGGAGTGGGGATTCTGGTGGGAGCAGGGATGCTGATGAGAGCTGGGATACTGGTGGGAGCAGGGATGCTGATAGGAGTGGGGATTCTGGTGGGAGCAGGGATGCTGCTGGGAGCAGGGATGCGGCTGGGAGCAGGGATGCTGCTGGGAGCAGGGATGGGGCTGCACCTGCCCCTCGCCATTCCCTGCCCTCGCCTCGCCCCCCGCGGCAGCTCCGCGTGGTTTTCCAGCCTCCCCTGCCCTCATTCCGATGGGCCCTGCCTGCCCAGCCTCCTAATCTGCACTAAGTGGGACTGCCGATGAACGCTGTGATAAATTTAGAAAGAAATCTTTGTGTGGGTCAGAGTTAAAACCCGGCGGGCCGGGCGGGCCGAGCGGCAGCGGCGCGCTCCGCTGTGCCGCCGCTCCCAGCGGGCTCCGCCGCCCGCGGCCGCGCTGCGGGACGCGCGGGGCTTTCTCGGGGGGCTCTGCCCTGCTGGGGCGGGTAAGCCAAGGATGGCCGCAGTTAAACGATGGGGTTTAACTAATAGTGGAGGAAAAGGAGCGGGACGCTGGCTGAGCGGCCCCGGCTCCGACCGCCACCTGACATTTCAGCCGGAGCCTCTTAAAGAGCAAGTTTGCCTTCCCCAGGACTTGTTTATAAGCACCAGGAGGGATTTAATTCCTCGTTCAGGCTCCTGCCTGCACGGCACAGCCGCGCTGCTCCCTCCCGATCGCTTTGTTAATCTCCTAAATTGTTTTAAAACAACAACAGCAAAATAATAGTATTAGCGGTGCCAAATCCCCCATGAAATCACCGATCCAGCCCCACTTTCCTCACTAAAAGTCTGAACAGTTTAAAACTGTTTTATCATTTGCTGGTAAATTATATTGTACCAGCACATGGAAAGGAAAAGAATTTTCTGAATGTATTTCCTTTAATAAGCTATTAAGACCTTGTACTGCTAATTAAACTATTAATTAGACGTCTTATCATTCCTAAACACGTTAGCATGTTGCCAAAGCAGCAATAAGCCTCTGGGGCAGGAAGAAGATAAGGAAAGAAGGAAGATGCAAACAAGAAGATTAAAAAAAAAATGAAGAAAAAAAAATCACAAGAACCAGAAATAGCAAATAAATAACTAAGGGTCAGTAGAGTGATGTATTGCTTAATTCATAGGAATAAAAAAATACGTAACTTGAAAATAAATTTCCTTACATAAGGGCCCTTGGGACATCTGTGTCTAGTGCAGGAAAAAAAACCATAGGACTTTTCAGACCTTTTTTTTCTGTAGAAAGTAGTGGAACCAGGAGTGAAACTCCTTTTCCCCCAACACCGTAAATTGCCGTTAGAAAACTAACAGAAAAACTATTAAAAATTGTGGGGTTTTATCGCCAGAAGAAAACCACAAAAAGTGTTCAATGGGAAAATCTCAACCCAAAGCAATTCCTGCATCTGACTCCACACCAGCCCCTCCACACTGACCTCCAAAGAGCATCCCACGCTCACCCATCCTTGTCTCACCTGGTTTTTTAAGTTAAAAAATAACTTTGTGCAGTCTCACAGCACTTAGGACATTCCTTGCACCCCGCGAAGGTGTTTCCTCCTGCCCTTGTGGGTCCTTGAGGAATGAGGAGGAGGAGGTGAGCCTGGGGACGTGGGGACAGCTCTGCATCATCCCCAGATCCCACTCACATGCTGGGTGGTCTCTGGGACCTTGGTCCTGGCTCACACTGATCCCTGCTCATCTCTGGCTCCATCTCAGGGTTTGCAACACAAGCACATTCAAATGTTTTTAAAGCCCAATTCCTCAGCATTTGCCTTTGACAGTTTATCTCAAGGGATGGATAATCTCATTTACGTCTGTTACTACAAATCAAAACACCAGCAAATTAAATAGATCTGAAGGCTAAGATTAAAGACTCAGAATTAAAACACCTGTGAAGTGCCTGTAATGCAAATAATTGTAAATAGAATTTTTTTTCTGGGTGATGGAAGGGCCCCCACACAGATGTTGTTGCCTTTACCTTGAAAGCAAAGACAGAACCGTGGGACCATTATGGAAGCGTTAAGGTTGGATAAGCCCTCCAGGATCCCCAAGTGCAACCAGCACTGCCATGGCCACCACTGAAACAGCCCATTGTGGACACGGATTTCAGGGGGGCCCAGTTTCTTTCCTGTGGTTGGAAAAGGAAACGAGCTTGAGCATCTCCTCCTACCAAAGCCAAGAGATGCCTTCATGGCCCTCTGATGAGCCAGCCAGCACTGGTGTTCACTGGGACTGACTGGAGGAAGCCGAGGGTGCTGCTGGCTCTCTCCAGTCGCAGGGATGCCCCCTGGCTCCACTGGCACTTCTTCCCCAGCTCCTTCTCCCTCAGCCCAGGCTGTTCCCCAAGCCCAGCAGTGCCTCTGCATTCCCTGCCCTCTGCCCGAAAGCCTCCGTGTCCTGGCAGCAGCTGGGCTGGCCGATCCTGCAGAACATCCACGTGGGCTTTGCAGGATCCAACCTGGAACCAGCAGGTGGAAAATGAAGCGATGTGAGATCCATGTTAAAAATTTCACCGTAGATGTTTCCCCATTCCTAGAATAGGCGTTTCAAAGCCCCCTACCTGTAGGAATATTTGATAATTCCATGGTGTCCCTGTGCCTCAGGGTGGGATTGCTGGCACCCTGGGGTGCAGCAGGGCACTGGTGGGGCAGGACCCGTTTTTGGGAGCTGCTTCTGCCTGGGCGCTGTTGCCCAAGTGCCAGCTGCCCTCTGGAGCAAAGTGTTGGCTGTTCTGGCAGAGCACAGCCAGCAGATAGCAGCATTGGGATATAAAATGGACCCGGAGCTGCTTCTCTTGTGGTTTCAGAGTCGTGCAGGAGCCTCAGTGTGTTTCAGTGTGGGGCTGTGACCTCCTTCCACTTCAGTGAAAAAGAAATTAATAAGCAGCAAACAGAGGCTGGAGCTGCTTTTCGCTGTCCCAAGACGTGCTGTTTGGCTGTGAAGGGCCTGTGGTACAGCAGGGCAGGTGGTTTCTCACCTGGGAGGGTTGTGCTGTTTTTATTATGAAAGGGATGGAACATCCACTGAGGGAAATGGGTAAAAAGTCTTAATTAAAACTTATTTGCTCTGATGAATTTGATTGGTTTCAGCAACGCACAGAGTAAGACACCTTCAACTTACAACAGCACTTTATTATGACAGTTCATATAGGAAGGTATTTCTTCAGCACTGAAAAATCTTTGATTTCAACCTGCAGAAGAGTTTGGACACTGCTTGGGTTGGTGTCAGGGTTTGTCCTGTTCCAGGCTGGGACATGAGCCCGCACATGTCATTTAATGGATGTGTTGCATTTATATGTATATATGTATATGTGTCTGTCTATCTGTCTATCTATCTATCTATCTATCTATCTATCTATCTATCTATCTATCTATCATCTATCTTTATTTGTATTTAACAACTTGTATTTACCACCATTCTTCCCTAGAAGATGTTTTCATGCTGTTTATTTTCATATATAGGCTCTCCCTATATTATTTATTTTACTTAATTAATATATTATTTTCAGTATAAGGGCCCCCAGCAGCTAAACACGCTGTGTGGGAGCGTGGTGTGAGATCATGGACCAGGGAAGAGCACTTGCACCAACCTTGAGCCATGTTTGTGGGAAAGCAGGTTGCTGTTGGAAGCTGAGAAGGGTTTAGCCCCCCCAAACACCCCAAAGTGTCCCCAAACCAGCCGTGACCCCGGGGGCGATGGAGGAGCCTGCCCGGCCAACAGCAGGACCGGCAAGGAAGGAATGCAGGGGGTTTGATAAGGAAGGAATAACAACAATTCTCCTTTTCTGCCGGGCCAGAGCTGAGCCTGCCTGTATTTACACACAGGCAAAAAACTTCCTGAGCTGGAAGTGCAGCTTTTTCCGCTGGCTCAGCACCGTCCCTGCTCTGCCACCCGCTCCCGGCATGTCCCTCGTCTGGAGGCTTTACCCCAGCCTTTGTTTTGCCAGAGCAGTTGACTGTAACTTTATTGTCCCTGCTTGGCTGCAGGACATACCCTGAGCTGTGAAAAATGCACCTGACGTTTGATGAGATCTCCAGCTTTTGATACGGTGCTGATTAGATAAGCAATTGCCAAAAGAAAAGAGCCGGCCCCGGCTCCACGTCCCACCTCGAAGAGCTAATCAAGCCTCTGGGAGAGCTTTCCCTGGGAAAGTCATTTCATTTTCCTGCATCTGTTCCCCTTGCAGCCGGTCTGCCAGAGGTCAGATTGCCCCAAGCTACAACAAAACAGGTGGAGGTGGTGTTTTCTGGCTGTATTTACTATCCCCTGAGGAGGTCCTGGTGTGTCTCTGCCAGGGAATAAGTGCTAGGAAGGGTCAGACATCGCAGAGGAGGGGGCCAGGTCAGTGAGCACACCCAGCCCCAAAGCTCCTGCCCTCAGTGGAGCTCGAGCATCTCCGCGAGAGGAGACACCCCGGCGCTGCCACACATCTCCCTGCAGGCTCTTTGGTGCAGGAGCCACTGCTGGTTATTGCAGAGTGCCCAGAGGGAGGAAACCTTGGCACGATCATGGAATTGTTTAGGTTGGAAAATCCCTGCAGGATCATGAAGTCCACCCCATGCCCCATCCCCACCTTGTGCCCAGCCCAGAGCTCTGAGTGCCTCATCCAGTCATTCCTTGGACACATCCAGGGCTGGGCACTCCAAACCTCCCTGGGCAGCCCCTTCCAATGTCTGACCACCCTTTCCATGAAGAAATTCCTCCTGATGTCCAGCCTGACCCTGCCCTGGCACAGCCTGAGGCCGTTCCCTCTCCTCCTGTGCCTGTTTCCTGGGAGCGGAGCTGGACACCCCACCTGGATCCAGCTTATTTCAAGGAGTTGCAGAGCCAGAAGGTCCCCCCTGAGCCTCCTTTTCTCCAGGCTGAGCCCCCCCATCTCCCTCAGCCTCTCCTGGTGTTCCAGCCCCTTCCCAGCTCTGTTCCCTTCTCCGGACATGCTCCAGCCCTTCAGTGCCTTTCCTGAACTGGGGGGCTTGTCCTGCCAAATGTGTTTGTTGAAAGAGGGAAAATGTGCTCAGAACAAGCCACAGCCTTTAGTCATGGGCTTTGTGCTGGGAAACATCCTCTCCGTGAGGCGTTGTCCTCTCATCCTCCTGGCACACGGCACAGCCACAGCCACACATCCCGGTGGGATAAACACGCTGCTGTTCCAAGGACACAACGGAGAAGATGATTTTTAATACTTTTTTTTTTTTTTTTTTTCCCCACTGGAACTATTTACAATGAGATTTGGGAGAAGGAATTCACACCAAAACAAACACCCTGAAGTGTTTTAATTGTGTTTAAATGACTCTTGCACACATGAGAACAGCCCCAGGTGATGATGGACGTTTCTGTCATTGCTCTAAGCACTGTACCAAGAAAAAAGCCTTCCCTCAGGTGTTCAGCACCTGGGAAAGGTGTGATGGATTCACCAGTGGGAGGGAAGATCATCTTCAAGGGCTGCTTTTGTCCTTATTTCAGGTGTGGAGGTCACTGCTGGTGCCAGCAGAGATTGTGGGCTGAGCAACATCTGCTGAACCATCTCCTCTCGTGGTCTTGCACCAGCAGCACCCAACTAGCATGACCAGGGCTCCCTAAAAATTATCTGGGATGGGGCACAGACATGCCCTTGGTCCTTGGCTCCCCCTGAGCTGCCGGGGGCTCGACCTCAGCAATGTGGCTCACAGCACCCCTTGCCTTGGGAGCAGGATCAGAGCAGAGCCAGGCAGGACCTGCTCCTGCTGCTGGGATTTGGGTACTTCCCGAAGTGAAAACACTGCTCTTTGTTCATGTACCTGCTGCTGGTGCAGAGGGAGAAACACCCATCGCAGAGCCAGGTTTCTGTGTGACACTCACCCCACTGGAAGCCCTTTGGCATCTCTTATTCCCAAATTCCTATGCTGGGCACTAATCCCAGTGGGAGATGGGTGGGATTCCCAGCCCCAGGCATCCACAGAACCCTACAGCCCTATCCAATGTTCTCCATCTCCCTCAAGGGATAAATTGCTGGCTCTGCCTCGTCACACATCCCCAGTCCCTGACACGGAGAGACTGGGGAAGGTTTTTACTCTAAAACAACTACCTACGTACTGGTAGGAGTCAAAAGGAAACAAGTCTGAGGTCTATTGACATTTCAGCCTTCAATTCCACATGGAAAGTTTTACACAGAGCCCCTGGAACAGGAAATAGTAGAGGAGACTTAGAGCACAAGAAGGGGATTAAATGCCTGATGGTCTTAAAAGAGGAAGAAATCCTGCACTTAAACATAAAGATGAGATTATAAACAACTCTGTTAACCAAAACTATTGGAAACCTGAGAGGTTTTTGTCACTGAAATCCCAATGTAACTACTTTAATCAGCCTAACACATGGCTACCAGAAATCTGGGCTGTTTGGACACAGCCTGCCCCTGCTTAAAAGCTGCAGAGGGCTAAGGGCACTTGCATTTCTCATGATGTTCTCCTAAGAACAAAAGCAGAGAACAGCTGCAAAAAAGTCTCTTGTGTGGTCAATGGGAGGAGGAAGAGGAGGAGGCAGAGAAACAGGTCTTTGGCAGCTCTGGCTCTCAATGTGCTTTAGGCTGATTTTTGAAGTCCTTCACAGAAACAATCACAACAATACCAAAGGTCTGCAATTCCCTAAGTGTCCGCAGAGGACTGGGACTCCTGCCCTCCCTCGTCCCTCGTGGGTCACCCAAGGGTGCCGGTGCCCGGGTCACATCTGGGTGTCAGCAGGGCTGTGCTGCCTGGCCGAGTGGCCGTTTTTGGAGGACGCCTGGCCCGTCCCGTTCTCCTGAGTGCCACCGTTGAGGTTCGGCTTCTCCTGCAGCTCCGCTGGCTCCTGCGAGGGCGTCATCAGCATTGTGTTCCCCTGGCTGCCGTTGTCCGTGTAATAGGGGTCTTCAGCCTAGACAGGTGCACAGAGAAGAGAGGCAGAGTCAGGGCAGGGGAAGGGCAGACAGGGTGGCAGGCAGGGGCTTGGCTGCTGCCTGTGATCTTTGGGCAGGAGGAACAAACAACTGCGGGCAAGGGCACTGCTCTCGCTGGCAAGAAAGGGGACAGGGGGCCTGAACCACGCTGTGGCAAGAAAGGGACAGGTGGCCTGAACCATGCTGTGGCAAGAAAACCAGCCAGGAACTGCATTTGTTCCTCCTGGACCTGGAAAGAGAAGCTGTCGGGTTTTGTTGTTTTCTCATCACAAGTTTTGGAGCTGCCACTGCCTTGGTTTGCAAAGCCACCCTGTGACAGAGCACCTCAGCTGTCCACTCTGGCCAAGAGAGAAGCACTGTGGAATGAAAAGAGTGGAAATGGTCCCATTTTCTTCCCCCACCCTTCCTTTCAGCCTGTAAGCAGGTGCACAGCTCGCAGCAAGGTGCCAGCAGAGGTGCAGGGCTGCACTTTAATGCTGCAGGGCTGGTCACTGCTATCACTGTGAGGAGGATCCAGGGTTATCCAGAGGTGTCTCTGTCCCCTCACAACAACTCCCCGTGTGTCAGACTGTGACATTTCTGTTAGCCATGGAATGGGCACTGGTGATCCCGAGGGGCAATTCCCGGCTGGGAGCTGCTCTTTGTTTCCTCAGCAGCATCCAATGCATGGGTGGCTGCCAGGCTTCCCACCCATCCCGGCACTTCTTGAGTCCCCTTTTCCATGTCTGTGGGTGGAATGGAGACCTCTCACCTAGAATCTGGACTGATGCTGCCATGGGCAGCTCCCAGCCACACATTTCCATCCAGAGACCCGGAGACAGCGGGCTGGAGAGCCCATGCTGTGATGTCCCTGCCTCTGACACATGCATTTTGGGAGCATCCTTTCTGGCAAGGAAATAGCCCAGTGGCTTCCCAGGACACAACTGCTCCTGTTGTTGAGGGATGGGGAAAACCATGGCCAGGCCTCACTTTACAGAGGGTCACATCCCTAAAACTCACTGGTAGGGAAGAGTCCTCAGGGCTCAGCCTGCCTGGAAAGGGGAAAATGGAAATAGGAGATTTCTGCCTCTTTCTTTCTTGATATGTTTTATTACCATCGCTTGTTAAGTGAGGGGAGAAACAGCCTTTATTACAGCACGGGTACAGGACAGACGCGTAACTAAAACACAGCGAATGGAAATTAAAGTGTGTCACTTTTAATGACAAATGCATAAGCTTTCAGTGTCTCTGGAGGGGTCTTGCTGGATGTGTTCTTACTGCTGAGCAAAAGTAAGTGTTAGACCTGGCAGCACGTGCAAGAAAGGGGCGGTTCTCCCCCAGGAGCAGTGAGCTAGGAGTTAATTTTGGAAGGCAACAGAGGTTTCCCTTCACCCTGCACACTCTGGCCTCTCTGCTCCTGCCCTTCGCCTTGCCCAGGCTGTGCCAGACTCAGCCACCACGCAGGGCTGAGCTGTGCCATGACCTGCGGGCACACACGGGTGGCGGGTCCTGAGCCACAGGGTGATGGGCGTCCCCCTTTTGTCCCCTGCAGGTGCCCCCCTCGCTGCCAGGCTCCTCTCTACCTGCGGCTCTGCCAG
Source organism: Grallaria varia (assembly GCA_013396735.1). Taxonomy (NCBI): domain Eukaryota; kingdom Metazoa; phylum Chordata; class Aves; order Passeriformes; family Formicariidae; genus Grallaria; species Grallaria varia. The sequence continues at coordinate 428,827 of VWZG01007175.1, forward strand.
CGGTAAGCACTAACCAGCCTCTCTCCCGCGGGGCTCCAGCTCCGCCGCCTCATCAGGAAATATCCAGCCAAGCCCAGGAACGCCAGCAGGAGCCCAGAGGTGACCAAGGCGATCAGGGTCTTCTGAGAGAAGTCCTGGTGGTTCCTCACACTGTCCCGTTTAAGGGAGATTATTCCAAACTGGGAAAAAAAAAACAGCAAAGAGAGCCGGGAGTCTGACAAACAGGAAACATGTGCATCTGCAGAACAGGCACTGACTTCAAACAATGCTGCTCTTCACCTCCTTGTGGAACTGCACGTAAACAAAGCTGGGCTTTGCTACCCTAGCTCCTGAGCTCTGCCCTCGCCCTGTGAGCTCTCACGTCCTCACGGTCCTGTTTCCAATCCGGAGTCTCCTGAGGCAGAGGGAATTTTTCTCCCTCGGCCCCCAGGTCTGGAGCACACATCTGCAGGGCTGAGATCTCCCTGTGCACTGGTCTTGCAGCTCGGCCATTTCTGCCTCTATGGACACCTGGAGCTCAGCTCCACGAGCCAATGGCAGCCTCACGGGAGTGCCGAGAGGAGCAATTAATTAATGTCAGCGTGGTACTTTGAAGAAGCCGAGCACCAATTGCATCCTATGAGTTACTGTTGGGATCTAAACTTTCTTTTATGAAAATACTACAGAATTTTACAGAACCATTTCAAGCATTTCCACCTCCATAGCTTGTATTCCTTCTCTTACGGTGCATCGCTGCCTCGCTGTTTGTCTGGTGGTTGACAGACTGGTTTGGGTTGTAAGGGACCTTAAAATAACACCTAATTCCAACTCCCTGCCATGGACAGGGACGTCTTCCACTAGACCAGGTTGCTCCAAGTCCCATCCAACCTCACCTTGAACAGCTGCAGAGACCTTCTGGGCCAGCCCTCATCAGGCACCTCCAAACTGGAGGCAGGTTCAAGTCTCAGCATCTCCCCCCAGCCTCAAATGACCATCTGAAAATCTCATCTCTCCAGCCACTGAGACCACCCATTTTATCCCCGGCTGAATTTGTTTATGGCATTTACCTTTTCCCAGTGAGACTCCTTGAGCATTTCTGGAGCAGGATCTGCAAGGTTTGAAAGAGGAGAGGCACGTTACCCAGAGGCAGTGTCAGCACTGAGGGGCCTGGCTGAGCACGGAGCACCCGTGAGCCCCTTGGCTGCTCCAGAGGCAATGCCACGGCTCCAGGAAGAGCCCAGAAGAAGAGCAGTAGTTGCAGAGAGAGCTCTCCTCCCAGGATCTGTGTCCCACAGCCCTTCCCCACCATCAGTCCCTCTCCCATTGCCCACACTGAGGTCATTATCCAGCGGTATCGATGACAGTCAAAGGAATCGACCCCCAGCCATCGCAAGGTGTTGGAACTACATCATCTTTAAGGTCCCTTCCAAGGCAAACCATTCTATGATTCCATGGTCTTCTCCACTGACCTCTCTTTCTGCTGAGGATGAGGAGCATACAGTCCTGGTCCACCTCGGACTTAGCGAGCTTGATCTGGCAGGGTGGGGAAACGGGGTGGCCGTTCTCTTGGCATACTGCTCTCCAAAAATCGGATCCCTTCCTCTCTAAAAAGCTTTTCTGCAAAATTTTGGGAAAGAACAGCCATTAGACCGACCAGACGGACTAAACCTCCACCTCAGCCACGCTGCTGGTGGTGTTGTGCATTCACAGTTGGGTTTTGGTGGCTTCTCTGTGCCCTGCGAAGGTGATCCGGTCGGTGTCAGACCTTCCCCTCCCACCTCACCACTGCCAAGAGCCCCAGCACAACACCTTGGAAATGGAGGTGCTTATTTCTTGTTTCTTAACCTAATGAGGATAAATTAAATGAAGATACTATTAGCAACTCTTGGAAATGGCATTTAAACAAAGCTAAATTTAGGATCTGAATTGCATGGCAAGTCTCTCCAGTTTTTGGACTGGAACAGTTGCCTGAAGAGCCCTATTGTTTCAGAGTCCCAGGCAGGGGCTGGGAAAGGAGGGAAATAACAAAGAAGCATTGAGCCTTCCTGTTTAGGAAATGTCTTCAATGTTTTTGCTAGGTTGCGGATCAAAGGCTAGGTAAAAAAACACAAATTTCTCACATTTTAGAGCCGAACTGACTGTTGGGTGGAAGAGGAAGAGGAGTGAGGAGCTGCAACCTTTCCCCTTCTGTGGGCCAATTTCTGTATCAGACAGGACAGGCTTTCTCCTTGGGTCTATTTTCAGCCACAGCCAGGCTTGCACACAGAGCCCAGAGTTGCTAAAAGACCTTATCAGCTTCCCTAACATCCTCCTCCCCGCTGGGGACATCCTCCGAGCCGTGCCCCTGCCCACCCCCTTGAGACAGAGACCGACTCCAGCTGAGCCCCCGTCCTGCCCCTGCCCTCCACTCACTCCCCGGGGGGACCCACCGCCGTGGGGCTGGGACAGAGGAGAAACCCCTCTTGTGTTGCAGCGTGGGGCAGAGCCAGGAGGCTCAGAGCCTTCCTCCCTCTGCCGCCCCCATCTCCACATCCTCCTAGCGCACACAAAGGCAGAAAACTTATCCAGGGGGGAACAACAAACAAATCATTTTCAGCTGTTTCTATAGAGCTTGGCTTGGGGCGAGAAAGGCCAAGATGGAACAAGAGACCCAAGTGTGTATTTTCCTTTCTCTGCTGTGGAAAGAACTCATCGGAGTGTCAGAATTTCCCTTTGCAATTAGCGGCGCCGGGTGCCAGCTGATTGCTCATTTGCTTTGGGAAAGGCCAGCAGGGAAGTGAGACACGGGGCCCTCCTATCTGCTCCCCTCGCAGACACCCTTATCTGCTCCCCACGTGCAGCCTGAGCCGGCTGTTCCCCCTCCAGGACTGCTGAGGTGGAGGCAGAGGAGACCTTTGGGAGGGAGCTCCCAGAAAAACACGGTGGGAAGAGGGGCTGCTGCACTCGTTTCACATGGAGGGCTAAGAGTATGTGAGACAGGACTCTGCAGGATATTCTGTATGTTCTCTATCCATTTCTATACGTGATGCATAAACCCTGTGCCCAGGAGGGATCAGAGCCCACTAGATGGCATCTGTGATCGGAATCACTCCCTCCCAGAGGAGTTTCCTGCTAAAGTGCAGTCCCTGTAAACAGGAGCAAGTCTAAATACCATTTAATCACTAATTTGCAGTGAAAAGCCAAGGAAGAATTCACTCATCCTAAGCGGCAACAGTATGGCTGAATGACAGAAATAAGTTTATGCATTTTGTAACTATTTTACACCCAGGGCACTGCCCAGTCTGCTGTCCCACAGGGTCCAGCACCACCCACCCTCCGTGGCAAGCTGTACCTCCACTGTGAAAGGTTTCTGCCTCCCACCCACAACAGACCCTCCCCTGCTTTTAGGAATGCTCCATTTTGGGTGCACGAGGCCAAGGGCAGTTACAGAGAACCTGGGATTCCCTTTGGGGTCGATGGAGACCCTGATCAGCTCCTTCAAATGCCCTTTTTCTTTCCTAGGTCAGTTGGCAAGACAAAAAAAGGCACTTGTGTTCCCAACAGGGAAGAGGAAGAAGAAGAACAAAGGCAACTTCCTGCTAAACGTGGTGGGAGATGCTTTAGAAGCTGAACTGACCTCAGAGTCTAATAATGAAAAAAAGAGGTTTTATGCAGCCAGGAGTTTGCATTTCCCCTGGGTTGGTCATGCCTTTGGGATCCTCCTGGGACTGCTGTGACCATCCCTTTGGGATCCTCCTGGGACTGATGTGGCCATGCCCACCTCCATCAGTCTGGCACAGCTCTGATGGCCTGGCCAGGAGCTCCCCACCCCAAAGTGACCCCTGCCAGGTATGGTGGGTGACCTCATTGCTGCAGGACTCGATTCCCTGCAGCCCCCCTACTCCTGTGTGTCCCTCCCACCCTGGAGCTGGGCAACTCACACAAGTGGTGGACTCGTTGAGCTTCAGGCAGATGACTTCAGTGTCACTCTCTTCCTTGACGTTGTGGCATGTGATGGGCAGCGGGGAGGGCTGGAGGGGAAAACACACAGGGGTGGTATCAGCGACCTGCTGGGGGGCTGTGAGACAAGGTCAGCCTCCTCGTGGTCCCACAGCCCACGGTGCCCCATCCTCACCTTCGGGCTGTCCCCAGCTGTGTGCAGTGACTTCGTGGCAGCTGAGACAGGAGGATGCTCTGTGGTGGCAGGAGAGCTCTTCGTAACCACTGTGGACCCCGAGGATTCTGCTGTCCCACTGGGCTGTGTCACTGGGCTCTTGGTTGTGGGGATGCCTTGGCTCATGGTCTGTGGCTCCGAGGGGGTGCCTGGGGACAGCGTGGGGGCTTGGGTGGTCTGTGAGCTCGTGTGCTCTCCACTGAGCCCCGGGGAGCTGGAGCTGGAGCTGGCTGGCCGGGCCCTGTCTGCAGCTTCAGTTTGGAAAAACACAATGAAAAGGACACATGAGAAAGCTTAAGTCCTCTAAACTCAGTGCGTGGCATTGCAATGACTGAAGTACAATATTGATTTGTCATAGCCAGCAGCACCAGAACGAGTTATTGGCTCCATAAGAAACGTGCATTAGCCTTGGTTTCAGCTGCCTAATTGTTACATGTGCTTCATAATAATCTGTTTACAAAGGGTTCATTCCCTGGGCACACCACGGCAAGGGTGCCACCACCAGACCTCCCTGGCATCACCCTCAACTCCTCCTTGGCCCAGAGCCTGCAAAAAGATGCACTGACTTCAAACAGCACGAGTGAAAGGCACCCTACAGCTGTGCAAGGGTCCCTTCTGCAGAGCCCTTCAGGGCCTGACCTTGGCCTCTTAGCATGGAATCATGGAATGGTTGGGGTTGGAAGGGCCCTTAAAGCCCATCTCATCCCACCCCTGCCATGGGCAGGGACACCTTCCACCAGCCCAGGTTGCTCCAAGTCCCGTCCAACCTGGCCTTGGACACTTGCAGGGCTGGGGCAGCCACAGCTGCTCTGGGCACCCTGTGCCAGGGCCTGCCCAACCTCCCAGAAAGGAATTTTTCCATAATATCTAATTAAATCTCCCCTCCTTCAGCTTAAGGCTGTTTCCCTTTGTCCTCTTCTTGGAAAAGGCTGCCAGGCCTCATACAGGTGCCATTTCTAACACATATGTTGAGATAAAGATTGAGAGCTTGTTGTCCCACCATCTCCTGGCTGTTTTGAACAGGATGGGTCTAAGCCACTCATCCTCAAGGGTTGGGTTGCCCCAGGTGGGATTTTTTTTGACAGAATTAAACTTTTTGACCCTACCATCAACTTCTTTTTTTTTTTTGAGAGCACAAACCATGCCTTCATGATGCAGGTCTCTGCACTGGATTGACCTAATTATTGATGCAAATGCTACCAGGAGTCACAGGGGGAGCAAGGGGAGCACTTACCAGATGTGTCTGGTGTTGGCCTGGCACTGCTGGCAGTGCCGGTGGCTCCGGTGGCTCCGATGGTTTTGGTGGCTGCCCCACTGCTGTTGCCCTTGTCTTCCATGTCCATGGTTGTCACTGTGGGGGTTTCTGTGGAGCTCCCAGAAGCGTTGCCTGGGGGAAGAGGAAGGTGTTGGGGGCTGCTGAACCCCCTGCACAGGCTTAGTGCTCCCCCAAATCCACTTTTTAATGCCCCAAAATGGCAGAGTGCCTTGGAACACATGTGGGAGAAGCTCAGAAATGAAAAGTTTCAGCTGGGTGAGCACCAGACATCGGTGCAGACCTCACTGGGGCTCTGGGGCTCTCAGGAGGAGAATGACAGGCTTGTTTCTACACTCGTCCCACCCCATCCTCACCTCTCTGAGGGATGCACAAAGCCCTGCACAAAGCTGGATTTCATAGTAGTTTGGGTTTATAATCCTTGGAGGAAAAACTCAAGCCTTGGAAGAGATCACTTGTGTGCCTCAGGACAGATAAGTTGGATTTACAGTTGCAGGCACAATCTCAAAGTAAATAGAAACATTCCCACTGGCTTGGGATCAGCCCTGACTCATGAGTGAAAACATCTTTGGAGGTAAAGCAGAATGTTTGGAGAATGGTTTGCTGTTCTAACTTAAAGTTTATGTATTGCTTCCTGCTGTGTTACAGAGATGACACTTCCAGCTTTTCCTTCTGAAACAAACTATATGAGTCAGTAAAAATGCATTTCTCCCCATTCCTTAACCTTCTCTATTCTTAAGAGCTGTTCCCACTTTTAACAAACAGCTTCAGTCTCTACCCAAGGGCTCTCAGTGTTTAAGATTCTTATCCAGGCACTAAAAAGAAAATCATACAGAATGTGTTATTCCATTTGTATTTCTGCCCAGGGGAGCCTGAGCTCCAAGAACAGTTACTTCATCCTCCCAAACCACCCTGTGAGATGGAGCAGCACTGGCAGGTCCTGATCAGCTGCCAGTGCTGGTACTGGGGCAGCACCCGGTGCCAGGTAAACAGCCCTGATGTTTGAGAGCTGCAGGATCCCGCACGGAGCATTGTCCTGGCAGGAATTCTTCTGCATCAGGATGTCAAGACTTTGCTGGATCAGGTCCAGAAAAGAGCCTGGATAGTTTGTGAAAAGCAAAGACTGGAATCACCAAGGTCCATTTTGGCAGCAGGTGGCAGTGGGCAGAGCTGCCTGGCAGTCCCTGCACTGGGAGGTCGTACTGGAGGGTGCTGAGGGGGAAATGTGTGCCTGTGGGGCTGCCTGCACTGGTACATCCCATCCCATCCCATCCCATCCCATCCCATCCCATCCCGTCCCCTCCTATCCTATCCTATCCTATCCTATCCTATCCTATCCTATCCTATCCTATCCTATCCTATCCTATCCTATCCTATCCTATCCTATCCTATCCTATCCTATCCTATCCTATCCCATCTCATGTATCCCATTCCATCCCCTCCATTCCACCTCCTCACATCCCATCCCGTCCATCCCATCCATTCCATGTCTCCCATCCCATCCCATCCCACCCCATCCCATCTATCCCACCCCATCCCATCCAAGGCTGCAGCTGCTCTGGAGGAGGCAGGGGCCCTGCCAAAGGGCTCTTCACAGGTGTTTGGAGCTGGAATTTCAAGTTCTGGCACAGCGTTTGTTTCAGGGAGAAGTCTCTTCTCTCCAAGACAGCCCAGTTCCAACTGGTTAAGTCACCAAGTTTTCCTGATGACTTTTAACAAATCAAAAGCAGGAGGCACGACTGCGTGCCCAGAATAACGAGTAGCACAAAGTTAAATCCAGGCTTTACGCACAACTCTCTGTTTTCGTGGACACGAGCAGGAAACTTTACATCACCAGAACAATGTAGTGCCTGGACTTGACCTCCCCAAGCTCCACAGCCACCCAAGCACCTTTGAACTATTCCAGATGTTTGTAAAGCACCAGAGGTATTTCTAATCAAAGGCTTTTCACCACTGAATATTGGAATTGAAGCCTGGATATTGCTCGGTGTAATTTGGGAGAGGAGCTGTCACACCATATTTCTTTTTCTTGCCTTTATTGTAGCACATGCAGGTTCTTTTAAAGAAAACATTGCTGAGTTTTTTTGAAATCTGAGGACTCAGGAGATAAATAATGATCCAGATGTGGGCTGGATAATCCATACAGTGCTCAGTTAAAGCGAGTCATTTATTTCACCATACATTTTTAGTGTTTTTACTACACTTTGTCAATTTGTTAGTATTAAGGGTTTGAGAGTTTAAGCCGAGTTATTTACTAACATGGGAGAAATCTTCAGCTGGTCGTGCAAGTGCAGGAGCAAAAACATGCAGATATGGGTAAGAAAACTGCTCTTCACAGTACCTATTGTATTTACCCACCGAGACTTAAAAGGTAAGTACTTCAGATTCTTAAAGATATTTTAATAATGGGACCGACAAAGGATCTCATCTCAAACAATAAAAACAGTGACAATATAAATGTTAAAGTAGTTGACTTGGTCCAACATTCACCCTTGAGCACTAAACCACGGCCAGCAAAAGGCTCTGGAGTGGCAAAGGCTCAGGAAACAGGAGAAAACTTTCCATCATTTGAGGCCAGCAAACCAAACCCAGGGGATGCCCAGGCAGAGCCTGCCCCTCCTGTGCTGACACCGCTGATACCTCTTGGTGGACCTTTAGGGAACTGGGCACCTCCTTCGGGGCTCTGGCACACAAACCCTGCACCAGCAGAGTTTCTCCTACTCTGTGTTTACTTTTTTCCAAGCTCCAGGAGCTCCAAGGGCAAAGGGCTGCCCCTGACATGGCACCGTGGTACTGCTGGTTCCAGTGGGTGCAGAGGAGGGTGAGGAACCATGGGATGCAGGACAGGAGTGCATGGAGCCATGGGATGCAGGACAGGAGTGTGTGGAGCCATGGGATGGAGAACAGGAGTGCATGGAGCCACAGGATGGAGAACAGGAGTGCATGGAGCCATGGGATGCAGGACAGGAGTGCATGGAGCCATGGGATGGAGAACAGGAGTCCATGGAGCCATGGGATGCAGGACAGGAGTGCATGGAGCCATGGGATGGAGAACAGGAGTCCATGGAGCCATGGGATGCAGGACAGGAGTGCATGGAGCCATGGGATGGAGAACAGGAGTGCATGGAGCCATGGGATGGAGAACAGGAGTGCATGGAGCCATGGGATGTGGAAGCAGAGGGTATGGAATTGCGGGATGTATAAGAGGAGAGTATGGGATTGTGGGTTATAGACGAGGAGGGTATGGAAACATGGGATATAGATGAGGAGGGTACGGAAATATGGAATATAGAAGAGAAGGGTGTGGAACCATGGCATGTAGAAGAGGAGGGTATGGAATTTTGGGGTATAGAAGAGGAGGGTATGGAATTGGGGGACATAGAAGATGAGGGTGTGGGACAGTGGGATACCAAAGAAGAGGGTATGGAACCATGGGATAGAGAAGAGGAGGGCAGGGAAGCGTGGGACACAGAGCTCTGGAGCTGGAGCCAGCCCAGGCTCCCCACAGCAGCAAATCCAAGGACTCCAGCCTGCATTACTCATGCCTTTCCAGTTTTACAGCTCTCAGCCATGTGGCAGGAATTCAAGCGGGTGGAGCCCTCTTCCCTCTGGAAATATCTGATAAAAACGCCTTCCCTCCTTTCCTCCCCCTTTCCCTTCTCCCAGACAGGATATGGGTGTGGGGCCACAGTGGCATGGGGGGCTGTGGGAGCCCCCCGAGCTGCCACACCAAGTCCCAGCTGCTGGACCGAGGCTTTCCTTGGGTTGGGGCCTCTCCAGCAGTTTGGGAGCCCAGGACCTTCCCAGGGACTGAGAGTCCTCCTGGCTCCAGCAGTTACAACGTGCAGCCTCTAAAGGATGTTAAACTCAAGCAGCTGGAAGTTTTAAGGCTTCTTTTTCCTTTCCTGATATTTAGAACTTCATCGCAAAGGGAATGAAGGAAAGGAAAGAAAAAATGCTTGGAAAGGACAAGAGAAGAGGCTCTTCTAAAAATCAAGTTTGGCAGAGAAGAATAAAAAAGGTATAAAAAAGAAAGATAAAAGGTTTAATTAAAAAAAAAAAACCACAACTGTTCTCATTTGGTAAAAGTATAAACTCTACTCTCCTTTTCAAGTTCATTTGAGACACTCACAGGACAGCTCTCCATGTGGTTTATCAACACCCCCTCTCCAACACAAACTGCTCCCACCGTCCTGCCCAGGAGCTCAGGAGGATTCCCAAGCAGGCTCTGTGGAGCAGGGATGGGTGTAAACCTCTCCCACACCCACTGACACTCAGGGGATCCCCACGGAATCAGGCAACGGCCACAACTGAGATTTCCCATGGGATTTGCTCCTGGACGAGGCTGCTCCTGGCTCCGGGGGACCCAACCTTGAGTGCCCAAACTCCATCGTCCCCACACTGCATCCACACACGGCATTTGTAGGATTCCTGCACCCAGCCCGCTGTGGCACAAGGGATTTTCCCCCGTAAAACACGTGGCTTTAGCTGGAGCTGTCCTGGGAGCAGGGGCAGGCAGATTGTCCCACCCTCGCTGCCGGAGCCACTTGAGCCCAAACAGCCAGAACTGGGATTTCCATCGGGAGTTGCACAACTGGAACCTTTGATGGGTTCCCTCAGACTGCCCACGGAGGTGGGAAGCATCCGGTGCCCCAAGGGTGAGCCCCTTAATCTTCCTCAGCACCTACACTGAGCAGAAACAAACCTCCTCCACTTTGCAGCAAGAACTGCCCTGCAGAAGAGTGTGGGCTGTGCAGTGACTTTTTGCAGCATTAAACACCCCGTCACCCTTTGTCTTTCCCAAATCCCAGCTTTTTACCATTTCTGTATCACTTTTGCTTTGCACTATAAGGTGTCCTACACCCCCTTGCTGCTCAGTTCAGCCCAACCAGGCAGTCCTGAATGTCATTTCTCCTAAAGAAAATTGTTTTTTTTTGATCCTTCCAGTAAAATCAACACAGACTGGAGGGTCAGGCACAGCAGCTCAGGTGAGCAATGTACCTGGGCAGCGAGGGGAACACGAAAGGAGCACTGGGAAAAACAAGAACAAAATATAACAAATTCTTGCAATAGATCTCGTCATTCACATCGTGTGAGTAAGGAAAAATTACATTTGAGGAGACACCCGCAGGCTCCTGGCCTCTGTCCCAGCACACCAGGCAGCACGCAGTGTGTTGCTTCACTTTTTTAGTCCTTTTTTATTGCTTTATGGTTGTTTGGTTTGGGACAAAAATGATACTATTTCCCTAAAATATAACGCTTTAAAAAGTAGTACCTGGAGAAAATCTCTGTACTGTTACTCACAGCTTCATATGATGAATATTTGAAGAGCTGGAATAGGAGATTTTAATATTTATGGAGATTCATTTGATTTTCAGCAAATGTTTAGTTCCAACCACGAAACAAAAGTGAGGCTGGTGTTCACCCCACTGGCTGTGGCTGCGCTCCCTTTGCCTGCTGCATTCCCATCCCCTCGTGTTATCCGTGGTATTGGAGGGAGCCGAGGTCCCCGGTCCTCCCCTCTCCAACCAGCAGCACTTTGCTGCAGCACATGGCTGTGGGTGCCCTGCAAACTGGGAAATTGCCATTTCAAACTCGTTCAAAATACATCACCCCCCACCCCAAAAGCTGCTGCTCCCCAGTGCCCCCAGTGCCCTGGTCTCGTGTGTAACCCTGGTATTTTCTGCTTCTCAATACTCACCAGCCAACTCCACCACGCAGAGGGCGACCCAGAAGAGCTGCCTCCACCTCATTATTGTGCAGCCTCCCAAGAACAGCATTCCTGCTCCCAGCTCCCGCTACAAGTGGATCCGGCCGTGACACTCCGGGCTTCTGGGTCCTGCAGCAGCTCTGAGCTCGTGCAGCTTGGTTGGAGTTCAAGCCTTTGAGATCACTCACTTTGTGGGGTGGGTTTCTCTTCAGGGGCTGTGCTTGTGGTTCAAGGCGGCGAGGTGGAGTTTCTCCGCTTTGATTTCCCAGTTTTATATAGTTCGTGGCAACCTCACTATCACTTAGGTAATTTTCTCCTCCCCACTTTCCTGCCAGCACTTCAAAACAAACAAAAGAACAGCCCTCTCCCCAGCAAAGGATCCCAAAGCCTCGCCGGGATTAACTCTTTCCTGAGAGCTGTTGCTTTCCCGTTAAAGCCCAGGCAGGGACACAGCCTGGATGGGGGGGTTTGGGCAGAGCCTGCAGCTGAACTTCCCTCCAAGCAAAGCAAGCACAGTCTGGGGAGAGCAGGGATGTGGAGAAACCCCTGGCCCAGCCCCGTGCACGGTCCCCGAGCTGTGGAAAAGGGGGCAAATGCTGAAAATGGACTTCAGAACCAGAAAATTTCCCTGCAAATTAAGCAAGGAACTCAAGGGTGGGCAATCATCATTGACCTGAAGAGAAACAACTCCGTTTGCTTCGCTAAATTGACTTCGGTCAAACAGGGAACACAAACGAGATGGGTTAGAGAAGGTCTGGGGGAAGAGAAAAACCCACAGGCAAAAACTTCGGCATTAAACCTGAAGGAGAAGAGGGACGTGAGACTAATCACTTCCCGGAGCTCATTTCCATTCCAGTGCATTATAGAAACACTAAAACCAGCAGAGAAATACCGACTTCAGTTTTATTGCCAGGCTGAGCTTTACCAAGTGGAAAACTTGGCTGAGGGTCTCTGGTTCTCCAGTGGCTGCTCTGCAGACACACGTGGGACCAGCTCTGGAAGTTGGTGGGATGAGGGACGTTCTGCAGCAATTCAGTCAATGCATCCCAAAATGGGGATGTCCCATCCTTGGAGGTGTTTAAAGCCAGGCTAGATGGAGCTCTGAGCAACTGGGTCGAGTGGAAGGTGTCCCTGCACATGGCAGGGGGTGGAACAAGATGATCTTTAAGGTCCCTTCCAAATGAAACCGTTCTGTGATTCTAATTTTCGCCTTTGGATATATAAGAAAATTTTAAAAATAAATATGATCACTTGGGGATCTAAACTCTGGTTAAGTCTTAATTCTTCCTTTTCTTTTACAGTTGGACGATGCTGTCACTAAACGTGTCATTGCAAACAGGAAATGGAGAATGTGGTGGCCAGGAAAAGAGCTATGGGAGGAAGGGCAAGGAAGCACTTACTCAATGTATTTTCTTTTTATGGATGCCCCTGTAACTCTTCTGCAGTCATAGAACCAGCATCACAGAATGGTTTCAGCTGGGAGGGACCTTAAAGATCATCTCATTCCAATCCCCTGCCATGGGCAGTCATTCGGCTGCAGTCAGAAGAGGATTAAAAGACAGGAAAAAAAAGAGTAGGATACTATTATGTACAAAGAGATCTCCAAATAACATTTCCAGCATAGACGTTTATTGGTAGGACAGAATTCCAGAAGCTTTTGCTTTTAGCACAGGACAGGGGTTGGCCGAGATGAAGTTTAAAGGTCCCTTCCAACTCCAACCATTCTGTGATTCTATGGCAGGAAAATGTCTCTTGGAAGGAAACATCTGCAGCTCAGAAAAGTGCTCCAACATCTATATAAAGATTTCTATTATGTTCAGTAATCTATTACTGAATGACAGAGTGACTCAGCTCTATTAAAGACCAAAATATCCCAGTAAAATATGGTCTAAAACCCGAGTGTGGGCACAGCCTGGCTGACTCCAACAGCTCCCACCAAAAATCTTCCCTTTTTTTCCTCTTCCAAACACACACATATACACAAATCCATCCACACATCCATCCATCCATCCATCCATCCATCCATCCATCCATCCATCCATCCATCCATCCATCATCTATCCATCCATCCATCCATCCACCCACTCATGTTTTTCAGCCTCTGGCACAGGAATCACTGTGCTGCCCATGAGTGGACACATGGCCGAGGGTGGTGGCAGTGAGACCCTCCTTCCTCCCACAGCCCTGAGCAGCCAGACTTCCACAAGGCTGTCCCAGCCTAACCAGGAGCAGGTTGGGCTTTGTTGTCGGATGTTCACGCGTACACAACTCCAGGCACATTGCAAATATTCCAAATATCCAGCTGTGACCAGGCTCTTCAGTTATTTCCATCTCAGTTTATTCCACACCACCTTTTCTCATTGATACAACTCTCCCATTAAACTTTATGGTCAACTATGGAAAGACCAAAACAAGGACCACGCACTTGCATCATCCCCCCTCAGTCGGCGTCAGCTGTACCAGGTTAACAAAGCCCCAGCCAGTTCCAACCAAACATTTACAGGATCAAGTGTCCAAATTTCATATGGCACAGTGATGAAGGCTCGTTCACACGGACTGGGAATTTGTCCAAGTATTTAAGGGTGATTTAATTTAATTGTGAATGATGCAATAGACATATGGCTAGGAAGCTATATGCCAGGAAACATGTTTTCTATAAGTATTTTAGCAGGCAGATGGCACACAATAGTTTTTGGTGTAGTCATTTCCTCACCTCTTAAAAGTTACTATTTCGGACAGATGAAATAATTAGATTCCCACCATCCTCCCAAGACACCAGCATTGCTGACCCAAAGGATGTGCAGTGTTAGAGGGCTATTTCTGTGCGAAATCCCATGGAATAAATCAACCTTACACTTGCCTATCCATTGCCATTCACAAGTTTCAAAGCATTTTAATAACTTTCCCACTTAAATTGAAAGTGAGGGAGCAATAAGACTTTACAGCACTTCCAGAACAGGGGCACGTGGAAGCCCTTGGAGCAAAGCCACGCCGCCAGGAAACCCCAGAAGACACAAGTTTTGCATCCCAACCCTCAGCCTTAGCAACCAAACTGCACCATTTCCCAGACAGACAGAGCCTTTCTGGAAGTTACGACCCATGTCCTACATCCACCAAAAAACTGCTGCAGGAGCAGGAGGAGGAGGAGGAGGAGATGGAAGGGGAGGAGATGCTGCGGGAGGAGATCCAGCTTTTGGGAGTGGTATGAGAATCAGTACAGGGTGGGACAGCCAGAGAAGAGTATGAAGCTGCAAATGAAATGGTATTTAGTGAAGTTTGGGTTATTTCTCCTGGGGAAGTTTCTAAGATGCTGTTGGGGCCACCTCTCCCTTGTGTTAGTGGGAGGCACAGCGGCTGAGCAAGGGCAGCTCCCGTCCCCTCCTAACACAGGACACAAACTGTGTGCTCTGAGCAGGCAATTCCTCAGGGGTGAACTGATGGGGATTCATCTAAGAAAGGGCAAAGAGCCCAAAAGCTTCCTTGATATTATCATCCTTATTGTGATTTCCTTAAGAACTTGTCATCTATTTGTCTTATTGTGCTGGGCTTTGCACGTTATTATAATTATCCTCAAACTCTCGGGACAGGAAATGTTTCCTTTATTAGCACTTGAGAAACTACATCCTGAGCCTCCTGTCAAGGCCCCCTTTGTGCAAAGGCTGTTCTGGAGAGGCTGTTGTCCCAATTTCTCCACCAGAGTGTCTTCAGAGCCTTGTGCTTCTCCCAGCCCTGAAGAGCATCTCCCCTGGAGCACAGGAGGGTGCTGGTCAGTGCTGGAAGTGCTACAGGATGTCCCCGAATCCTTCCCTTCTCCAGGTTCCAGGCACGATCACGACTCCAGTGACACCAGTCCCCCCACCACTGACAAAAGCACTATTTGAAGGAGTTTTCAGTCGAGTTTCGTGGCTCTTGGTGGATTCTCTCTGCCGCCACTGGGCCCTTCCTCACGGTGGGAAGGTGCTGCTGCTGCAGAGCTGTCCGGAGGGGCAGGTACCATCTCCACGCATCTCCTCCTTCCTGCCACAAATCCAGCAGGGATTCCTTTCCAAGACAACAAAGGGTTTTATGTAGCCCTTGCGCCGGGGCAGCCTGAGTGGTTTCCTGCCTGCGGTGTTGGATGTGCCTCAAAGTGTTTCCAGGTCACGGCAGCAGCTCCGGCCGAGCATCCCCTTGGCCCTGTGCCTGTCCTGTGCCAGAGTTCCACTCTTCTCCTTCAAACCCCCATTCCGGCAACTTGGAAAAGCATCTGGCTTTTTTTGTAGGCTTCTGGTTTTGCCTGTTCTCGCCTTGTTTTTCGAGGCAATTCCTTCTGACTCGTTCAACCTCCGGTATTGCTGAGGAAAATAAGCCTCTGGGGAACAGTTTCATAGAAAAATACTTAAGTGACTTGATTTACATCGTAGCCTGCCCCTTAAAACGGGATTAAAGACCTGGTAATATCCTCCAAAACGCTGAACAGACAGAAGGTAGTAAATGAGCGTAGCCTTGATTAGATTTGAACCAACAGTCTTGAAGTAAAAGTTTCAGGCATAAACTCCTCAGCAATCTCTCCACCATATGGTTTGTGGAATGGAGTCCTGTGTGCACTTCATATTTGCTTTATTATTTGAAGATATTGATTTTAGCAGAATGATCATACTAAGCAATTTGTTTTAATATACCACTTTTATTAACAGTATGTTAGAGTTGCAGCAGTCATGCATTTTTATTTTTTTTTTTAAGATTTCCAAAAGCTTTTTGAAATAAAATATGTGATCTACAGAGCACAAGTCTGACATTCTGGGCTTTTTTCATCTGTTTCTCTCTGAGGAATGACTCTGCTGCGTGTAAATGACTGAGCAGAAGCTGTGCAAGAGGGTAATAAATAGTAAAGCCGAGTTAAATGCAGTTGTAAGGATTATGGAGAAGCAAGACTTTGCTGAAGTTTAAAAAAACCCCAAACCTATATACTTGGTACTTAATTCCGAGAAGAGTATTTTAATTGTTATCCCATCCCTGGAAGTGTCCAAGGCCAGGTTGGATGGGGCTTGGAGCAACCTGGGCTGATGGGAGGTGTCCCTGCCCATGGCAGGGGGTGGGATGAGATGGGCTTTAAAGTCCCTTCCAACTCACACCATCCTGGGATTCTGTGATAATCCCTTGGGAAGAGCAAATAAGTGAATTGCCCACCTCTGCAGGCACCATCAGCAGCTGTTGGTGTGTTGAGGCACCAAGATACCCTCAAGGACTCTTTTTGGGTTTTTTTTTTTGGTTTTCTGGAAATATGCACATTTGTTTGAGTATACCAAGAATGAGCAGGAGCTGCAGCAACATAAGAAAGTGAGGAGGAGAGGACAGAGATGGACTAGTCCTAGTTCTGTTCCCATCCATCACTGCATTCGGGCGGTGTCGGAGTCTCATTAACCTGGCGGATTTCATTGACTGCTTTTCATTTCTGCACCCTCCAAAGTGCTTAACTATAATAAACAGCAGCACTGCAAAACACCAATAAAAATCATTAAAGCATAAGTCTCGTAATTTAGTACAAAGATTAGCTTCTCCATCCGGATCTGCAGACTGCTAATTGCAATTTATTTCTCCTATTTATGGATGTCATATGAACATGCAAACTGGATTCATGGCTTGGGCTCTCCATCCATTGCCAGGACTGCAGCAAGTCCATCTTGTTGATGCACTGGGTGAACAGAATCCGAGGTAGATGAGATGCTTAATTTAAAATTTAATTCCAAATAAATGCTATTTGCAATGGTGCTCATTTTAAATGGGATGTCATTATGGAATCACAGAATGGTTTAGGCTGGAAAAGAGCTTTTAGATATCGATTCCAACCATTTCCCCCAGCACTGCCAATCCCACCATTAAACCATGTCCCCAGGTGTCTTTTAAATCCCACCGGGGCTGGTGATTCCACCACTGCCCTGAGCAGCCTGATCCAAACATTCTTTTGGTGAAGAAGTGTCTCCTATTGGCTGCTTTTATATGTTTAATTTATCATATTTACAAATATACTTTAAATACGGCCACCTAATAAGTTGCCTTGCTGATTCCAGGTTTACCCACAGTGCAGGGTGATTGCCAAAAGCCTGGCTGGCTCCTGCCGAGCGTCTCCTCTGCCCAGGGAATTAGGGATAAAACCCCCCAGTCTACATTGCCTTTGTTTCCAGGGAGATCCCCCCCCTCCCTTTCCAGCTGTAATTTATACAAAGTAAGAACAGCCTTAAAAAAAAAAAACCAAAAACAAAACCAAAAACTTCGCTGGTCTTTCTCAGAGAGAAACCAAAACTGTAATTAGGAAATAAAGGATTGGCTTTTAGGCTGAGTAAATACCAGGTTGGTGCCAGGTGTTAGTGGAGCATCAGATGAGATGTAAAACTCATCAGTGGCAGCGATGAAAGGCAGCTTTAACAGCACCAGGGGAACGGGGCTGCAAAGGGCTCTCGTCTCCACCCTGGCAATAAAGTGCTGCTGTTTTCTACCTGGGAAATGAGGTCCCAGAGGTCCCAGGCTTTCCATTTTTCAAAGGAGGTTTTGTTCAAATACAGGGACAGGGACATCCTCAGTCATTACCAACTCCTGCTGCTGCTGACCCACTGCACTGGAAACCACGAGGGCCCGCTTTCAAAACCTTCTCTTGTTCGGATTTTAAAGTCATGTCCTTGGTCTTAAAGTGATAAATTAAAAAAAAAAAAAACCAGAAATCTAAGAGGCACTTCTTTGGTTGTCTCCTGAAGAGAAGGATGCAACAGCAAAAACTATTTTAACTGCAGTGCAAGATGACCTGAAAAAAAATGACAGGGCTCTGCCAACAGTTATAAGCACAGAGCTAAATTCAGACACCACTTATTTATTGATGTGTTTGTACAATAGGAGTGGCTGGGAAGGCTGCAGACTCCCAGGTACCTTCTGATGGCACATAATAAGCTCAGACAACACAGACCGACAGTGAATAATAGAACAAAAAGCTTCCAGTATCACTGAAAATCAAAGTGCATATGCAAGCAGATGCTCTCCAGTGAAACCTCCTGGGAAGGGGAGCGAGGGGCAGCTGAGAGAGGAGCCTGGCGTGGAGGAAGGGGGAGTGACAGGACAGTCACATGAAATAGAAACATCCAACAGCATTAGCATTTAAAATTATAGTGCTGTTTTACCACACAGATTATAGTGTAACTCACAGAATGCCATCGACAGAGTCCAACTGCACAGGCACTGAAAGAGGGCAGATTAAGATGGGATATTGGGAAGGAACAGGGAGTTAATGACTGAGTTTTCCCAGAGAAGCAAGAAGGATTTCAGGCCTAAAAAGAGCTTGCCAGGCACATCACCTTTGTCCCCTCCACGGCACCTCCTTGTCCACAGCAGGGTCACAGCAGCCCCCGTGCCCAGATGCCACTGAGCTGGTCCCAGCACTGCTGGTTCTCTCTGCCCTGCCTCTCCAAGGGTGCAGCTGGACCAGTGACCAGGCTGGGGTTAAATCCTCCCGTTTTTGGTTTGGACATACAAGTGATGTCACACCCAGGGAATCCAAAGCCCAGCCATGGCCCTCGTGCCCCAGCGCCAGCACCCACAGGCAGCAGCCCCAAGGCCGTCCTTCCACCTCTGCCCACTATCCATAAACACTTCCCTTTCTCCAGTTACATTCTTCTTTCAGTTATTCTTCTTAGCCCCATTGAATTTTCCCTCACTCTGGAATCGATGCTGTTGGAGGTCCTGACACGATGCAGAACAGCTTCTGCCAGCTGTTTTGAGAAGAACAGAACTCTCCAAGACAGGAATATTTAATATGTCTTCGGCTGGGGCACTCAGAGGACTGGGGGAATCTACACTGAGTGAGTTTGAGATGAGGAATACGACAAACTGACTGGTTTTTCCACCTAAAAGAACCTTTCCTCTGCTCCTGTGTGACGCAGCCCCTCTCAGCACCATTTGTCATGGCAGGGAGAGTGCTGGTGATGGGAAGTGGCGCTGCATTATTTAGTTAAAGCATTGGGGTGACACAGGGCACACGATCAATACGGGGAGGCTGAGACTCCATTACTTATCAGAAGTGCTCAGAGAGCGCTGTGGAAATGCAAACCCTGTCCTGGGACCTCTCCTGGATGGTTTCAGATTAATTGTTACGGGTTTGTTGGGTTGTTTCTATGGAAGAAAGAAGATTTGTTTGCTTTTTCTCCCCCTGGAGTTTGACCATCATCTTTTCTCATTAGGATGGTGGCAGGAGGTCAATAGAGTCTCCTGCCTGAGCAAGATTCCTCCGTAATTTGGAAGGGAAATTTCCAGAGCTGCAGTGCCCGGGACACCTTCCCTGGTGTGTTTCAGAGCAAACTACGGACCAAATGGACACCTCTCCCTGAACAGTTTCTTCATTAAACACGAAAGAATTATAATTGCTACCAAGCCATAGGAGATAATTGTGGCTCTGCTGCTCTCCAGGCCCAGCCTTGCTGGCTCTGTGGTCTCCCAGTCACTGCTGGTGGCATTTTATTACCAAGCACAGGAACAAAGAGCAGAAAAGCTCCACAGCCAGAAGGTTTGTCAGACTGTCCTACCCAGAGGACAGGTCAAGGGCTGCCTCCCCTCCCTCTGCCTCCCCCTTGTCATCATTCTTTCTGGTTTTTGATTTTCTTAATTATTTTGGAATCCAGAGAATAATCCCTCGTCAAATCCTGCAGAACAAATTGAACGTCAGGTTTCCAAACCCTCCTAATAAAGCAGATGGTATCACAAGCCCGTAAATCTCCTCCCAACTTCAATGCATCTAAAGGCGGACAGATTATCCATTAATGGGCAGATTAATCCTGAACAGCAAAAACAGTGGGAAGGAAAATACATGCTTTTGTCTCCATAACAGGGAAAATGAACACGCTAATATGTACAACTCACAGGAGAGGTGCAGTTACATCCAGTCGGAGCACATGGAGCCACTGGCAGAGCCCAGTTGATGGTGCAGCTGGTGAGCCCAAAGCAGCCACCCAGAGCCTTGCTGGGACCAGCAAAAGAAAGAGAACTCTACACTGGAAGGGGCAGGGATGATTCTTAGCATTCCTCATTATTTCCCTCCCCTTTCCAGCTGGGTTGTGGTGGGACCCAGCCTTCCACAAACCCTCTCTCCAGTCTTTGATGGCCAAACTGGCCAAGACTCTTTGTCAGCCTCAACAGCAGCAAGTGCTACTTCACCGGCCATTGTACAGCCAAGTAAAGGATTTTTGGTCTGCTGTGTTGCAGGCAGGGCCCCCCCAAGTGCAGCATCCCCTTCTCAATGCCATCCCCTCCTCTCCCTGCTGCTGATTTGCTTGGCAGGTGTGAAATATTAATTGCCTCACATGGGAGCTTGGCTCACTGTCTGTCGCGTTTGACTGAAATATCATTCTCTGCTGCAAATATAATTACTGGGGGTCTGGATTTTAAAAATAGCCTCTCGCCTGCCTGTTAATTAGGAGCCACGCTTTGCTACACAACGAGATATTTTGGTTAATTATAAAAGAGAAAAGGACAAATTTGTCACGTCTTTTGTTTTCGTTCCGCGGTGTCTCCCGGTGACAGCAGTGCGAGCTGTGATGGACTGCTCAGCCGACAGCACCAGATGCTCCCTCCCAAAACGGGGAGGGGGTCAGGGCTGGGGGGCTCTCACTGCTGGGGGGGTGCTGCCCCCTCCCCTCCTCGCACAGGAGTTGGAACAAAGGAAAGAAAAACTCAGGCACAACCGAGAGCTTCAGTCAAACCCTCCCCGATCCAACATCTGAGGATCCGCATTCAAATCATTGATATATTCTTATTAAATCTGCAGGAGTGCTCAGCTGAGGCATCCAGGGCTGCAGCTCCAGCATCCAGCAGACCCTTTCCACTGCATCCCATGCTTAGGCTGGCAGTGCTCCCAAGTCCAACCTTCCCCCACCATTCCCAAATTAAGAAGTCCTGTTTTCTCCAGCTTGCTGGGTGCTCACACCAAGATTTATTCCCATTCCTGGTTTCTTTCTTAAAGAGAAGGAAAAAGCCCTTTCCAGTGCAAACAGAGGTGATGAGTTTGGAAATGGCAGGTGAAAGTGCTAACAAACCTCCCCTTGGCCTCGTGTGCTAATTAATAATGTGTTAATAAACCTCTGGAAGAATAAAGATCAATAGAGCTGTTGCATTCCCACCAGGCAGCAGCAGTGGATGCAGCTGAGGAGAGCGAAGGGCCAAGAGTGGCTTTGCTGGTCATGGAATTCCATGGGATCCCTGACTCTTGGCATGTGCCAGATCCAAGAGTCATGGAATTCCATGGGATCCCTGACTCTTGGCATGTGCCAGATCCCAGACACCATTCCGGGCAAGCAAACTCATTTTAACCTACGTCATGGAATTAACCAGATGGTGCCGTGATTTTGAGGATGGGCTGAGCCATCAGGGCATGAGGAAGATGAGGAGGAGCTGATGTGCACCAGGAATACCAGGAAAGCCACCTATGGAGCCCCGTGCCGTGGATTCCCCCTCCTTCTCACAAGTGCAGTTTGAGTTCTGTGTATAAGAGGCCAGCAGCTCTACTTTGCACTAAAATGCACTGATAGACTGTTTCATAATTATTATTGTAATTATCCAGCATTTCAAAGAATCCATGATAACACCTGAAATTGATGTATTAAATGAGCATAATAATTATTCCAACAATATTGAATGCTGTTCTGTCAAATAATCATTTCATATAGATGAAGAAAGCTTTCAGAAATAGCGCCATAATTCATGATGCTACCAGACTGATGTCACGAAAGTTCCATATCCTTTTCCTGAAGACAGACAGAACTTTGTATATGGAAAATTAAATATGTATGTACAGAGCATATATGAAGGTATCATACATCAAACCCAGTAAGAAACAATAGAGGGAGAGGAGGGAAAATGGCACTTTTTTAGCCTGAAATGATTGTTCAAGGATTTCACAGCTTCAGAAACTTCTCCAGGTATCAGAGTAATCAGGAATAGAAAATGTTGTCTCTAAGACAACAGCCTGCATGGCACTTTCGTGGCCTAAATTTCATTCCAAGCCAGGTCCATACTGTCCTCCCTGTCTTAGTCTTCCCCCAATAGTAGCTACTGAAAATAATAATAATAATAATGAAGAAGAAGATGAAGAAGAAAAGAAGTTGTCCCAAAAGAACACAGGAAAATCCTCCTAAAAGAAGGGCAGCAAATCTACTCTTGCCTGCTCCTTCTACTGATGCTTCAGGAACACTTAGAAGAGTGGCACGAATTTTATAACCTTGTGATGAAGATTAAAAAGTAAAGCCCAGTAAAAAAAATCCCTGTGAATTATTGAAACTGTAGCTCTTTATAATGGGAGAAGTGAACCTTTATTTTCAGTAAGTGACATGGGCACAGAAAAATGTCAGAATAATGTTGCTCAGGCAGAACAATTATTTCTTCGTGATAGAGAAGTATAAAGTTTATCACTTTGATTACTACCCTGATATTTTATTTTTGTGTGCCCAGTTTAGAGATCAATAAATCAGGAGGGTTTCTGATGATCCATCTCTGAGCTGGAGCTTCTCCCTGCTCAGACGGGGCTCCATCCCACTGCTGCATCCTCAGCTCTGCATCCTGTGCCCTCCCCTGCCTGCAACACCCAACTTCTCACAACCCCTGTCCCTCATTTCACAACACAGGCCTTCGACACAAACATTTCAAGCTTGGACAAAAGGCAAGCTCAGGATTTACAAGAGTCCCACCCTTGGACTTGTCTAAGCTGAGGGTGTGATGCTGTTGATAATGATCAAAACCAGCTGCTACAGCAGAGAGGGGAATTTGGGGTTTCTTGCTTGTAGGAAAACGGACAACAAAACAAACCTGCTCAGGCACAATCCTTCTACCCAGAGCTGTGCTGAGCACACCTTTCAGGAGGAACCCACCATGCAGCAGGTGAGGCTTCCACTGGGGAGAGCTGCAAGCTTGGAGCAGGGGGCTGCGACCACCCGCTGCTCCTGCTGTGTCCCCTGGCACTCCTGCTCTCCTTTGGGTCTGTTTGTGTGACACCTCACCCATAAACCGTGTCAGTGCGGGAGTGACGTGACACAACTTTTATCAAGGGGAAATTTAAGGCTTAAGTGCCTTTAAAATGCTGGCATCAGTCACCATACGCGCTCGCTCTCTCTGAATATTACACCCATTATATGTAATTTTTTTTCCTCTTGGAGAAATATTAGCATGTACTTTTCTCCTCGTCAATCACTCCATTTGACCTTTGCATCATCAGCTGTCTTGAAGAGGGTCACATTTATTCTGATGTGTGTTCCTTCCACAGCCTCTGTGAGCACCACCACGGAGCAGGATTTTTTTTTATTTGCTTTAATATGGAATGTTTCATCCAGGGAATTCAGGAGGTTTCACACTCAAGGCAGAGGTTCCCATCACTCAACGGAGAAGAACACGCTGGGAGCAGCCCATGGAGAACCTCTTGAAGAAACACACTTTATCCCGCTCATTTCAGAAGTTCCCTTCTGCCACAGCAGCAGTTGGTCCTTGCAGGGCTGGGGCTGTATTCCCGTGCTCCAAGGGGCTCCCATCCCAGCTGGAATGGGTTCTTACCTCCAATATTCAGCCCTTAAAGGCTCATATTCCAGCTCCTGCAGTGCAGAGCATTGGGGTGGCTCAAAGGGCTGATCCACAGTCTGTAGGGCATTTTAGGGTAAGGACCACACCACAGGCACTGGCTTTGTAAGTTCTCACTTCATTCTGCCCTTCTTTTCTAAATGAGGCAAGGGCTTTGAAGCCCAGAAGAAAAATATAGAGCTATGTCCCAGTGTGGCATCACAACTGGACAAGCCTTCAGATGTTTTAAAGCCAGTCCATGCACAATCCACTGCCCCGACACAGAGAGGAGGATTTTTGGTTTGTTTGTTTTTTTGATTTATTTACCATTTGCTCTGCCACAAACGAGGATATGAGATCCCAGCTGGGCTGCAAAGACAGGACATGGCAGATCATTAGTCTAAACCCCTTGTTCTTGGGTTCATCACCGGCATCTTCTGAGCTGGAGACAGGACTGACGTCACTGTCTGTGTGCCCGGGGTCAGGAACACATTCAGGCCATAAACAGTGAAAAGCTGAACCAAATGAGATCAGGAAAGTGCTTTAATAAAGCAATGTGATACGAATCCGACACAAAGGTCCGATGTCGCTCCCCACCCAGTGTAAATCCTGCGCGACCTGCTGTTGCCTTCCGCCCCTCGGATCCTTCCAAAGCCCGCCCAGCGCTTCACCCCTACCCCAGCTCAGCGTCTGCGGGAGCTGCTCCAGGAGCTGCGAATCCAGGGGAAAAAAAAGCCTTGGAAGCCACTAGATGGCAGGCGGAGCGCCGGGAGTTGGAGCATCCCGCATCCTCCCACCTCCCGCATCCTCCCGCATCCTCGCACCTCCCGCATCCTCCCGCATCCTCGCACCTCCCGCATCCCTCGCACCTCCCGCATCCTGGCACCTCCCGCATCCCTCGCACCTCCCGCATCCTTTGCACCTCCCGCATCCTCCCACCTCCCGCATCCTCCCGCATCCTGGCACCTCCCGCATCCTCGCACCTCCCGCATCCTCGCACCTCCCGCATCCTGGCACCTCCCGCATCCTCTCCCCCGCATCAGCAGCGTCCTGGTGGCATCGCCAGGCTGGTACCCAGCGCCGTCCTGCGCATCCCATGGAGGGGGAGAGCACGCAGCGGACACCACGGTGGGATGGACTCCTTGGCATAAATTACCCCTCTAATTACAGCATATGCACCAATTGTGCCATATTAATCACTATAGGGAACTAATTACTCTACCCGTTGCCCCAGCCTCGGGGGGAGCCCCCCTGTTAAGCCCCACCTCGGCTGAGCCAGAGCTGCTCCATCCCTGTTTGCCGTGGGGGTGTGTGGGGTTCTGGGGTGATGTGTGGGGGTTCTGGGGTGATGTGTGGGGGTTCCGGGGTGATGTCTGGGGTTCTGGGGTGATGTGGAGCATTCTGGGGTGATGTGGAGCATTCTGGGGTGATGTCTGGGGTGATGTCTGGGGGTTCTGGGGTGGTGTGTAGCATTCTGGGGTGATGTCTGGGGTTCTGGGGCGGTGTGTTGCATTCTAGATGGTGTCTGGGGTTCTGGGGTGATGTGTGGGGTTCTCCCGCGGGCAGCATTCCCCAAACCTCAGTAATGAACCCAGGTGCAGGGTGGTGCTCGCTGAGAAATCTGTGTCATTCCCTGAACAGGAGGTGTTGGAGGGAGCCGTTTGTTTTAATAAGGCTCTTTTGTGTGCCCGCCTGGTGGCTGTTCCTGTGGTTTTGGGGCTGTAATTGTGGTAACAGTTGCTGCAGGAGGGAAGTTCCAGTCTGGGAGCTCTTGTCCTGCTCATTTACTGCCTCTGTGAGCGGCCACTTGCACCCCAAAGCTGCTGTTTAATGATCCTCACTCAGCAGCAAGAATCAATTAATAGTCAGGCAACCTTGGCTCAGGCTTGGTAAATGCAAAGCCAGTGAGTTAAAGGAAAAATAAGCGAAGAGCAAACCCTGAGGAACTCCTCCAGGCCAGGGCAGCCACAGCAGAGCCGGGCTCTGATCCTGGATCCCACACCCTGCTCCCCAGCCCAGCCATCCACGCTGCTTCTGATGGTTTATCCCCCAAATCCACAGCGAGGAGGAAACAAAAAGCCCTCCTGGACGTGAATGGGAACCTGCACTCGGGAGCTCTGGGCAAGGAGCAGCTGTGACCTGCCAAACCAACCAGAAAATGGCAGAGATTGTTTTGCAAACACGCAGAGGGCACGTGGGGCTGTGCCCACGCATGGGCAGGGGCGGCTCTGGGCAGAGCTGTGGGTGCCCTCCGCCCCTGGCAGGGTCGGAGCAGTGTTTGCCTGTGCTGGAAGGAGAGGATTTGCAGTGCCTCAGTTCTCCAGTGCCCTGTGCCAAAGCTCACTTTCATCCTGTGAGCGATGAAAGGCAATCGAGTGGGACGTGATGTGTCACTTCGAGCTGCAGGGGAGGTAAAAAGGCACTTGAAAGTCTCCTTAACTTCTAGGTCAGTGCTTTGCAGACAGGTCAGGGATCCACCTGTATGGTTAACCCCCTTTTGAAGTGAGAGTCCTTCGTTTTCAGGGCTCAGGAAAGATGGGGAAGTTCAAGGCACTTCAGAGCATCACAAGAACCCCAGAGCCGAGGTTCGCAGAGGACGCGTTTGCTCAAGACTCGTCCTGCAGCTGAGCTGAGTTCAGTGAAGGTCTCACAGCTGCAGAGAGGTGACTTGTGTCAGTGTGACACAGTCAGGGGCTGTGCCAGAGGGCAGCAGCTTCAAAGACAGGGTGAAGGTGGTGGCAGTAAAACACCTGCAAGTGGTATCTGGGTGCAGGGTCACCTGCAAGGATGGGCTGGTAGCTGCAAGACATTCCCAGAGGTGCTCCAGGGATCTTTGTGCAGTTTTCACCCACCAGGCCTGAATATATTTCCTGCTGTGGGTTATAAGAATGCACTCTTACACTCTAATTTAATGAGGTGTCTTAAATGTGGATTTAATCACAGCATTAAGGTAACAGTCACTGCGTTCAAACCAGAGAGTGCAAACATCTTTCTTGGCAGAGAGCTCTGCTGCATCCTTATTAATCCAAAAAATCATATCCATATTAATCACTCCACAGATTACCACTCTACCCATATCCATCACCCACCTGCTAATCCTCCAGCCTGGGGCTTCCACCAGGAGCTCCTCTGGTCCTCTGCAGATGGAGGGAGGGAATTCTGCCTTGATTCAGAGGTTCATCCTTGGGAGCTCCCAGTAGACCTTCCCACCTGTGCTGGTTTAAAAGTAAACCGGCAGGAGAAATGAATCCAACTCAAAAGAGTTTAGAAGTCAGAATTACAATTTAATAAAAAGATTACAATGGATACACTGATACAAAGGAAAATTGGTTTCAGCCTTCAAAACCCAGTTGTACAACCCAGCCCCCTGGGGCACAAACAGAATGGTGCTCACCAGCCCCTGTGCCGAGCACCACGTGGTCCCCCTGAGTCCAAAGTGAAAAGAAAAGGAAAACCTGTCTTCCTTCCAGAAGGTTGGTGGTTACAGTCTGGTTGAGAGTGGTAGTTGCAGTCCTGTTGAGGTTCTGGTCCTCCTCTCAGTCTGACAAGTGAGTCACTCAAGTCCCCAGACCCCAAGCTTATCTATGCTTGGCTTCAGATGGGAACACCCAGTACCTCCCCCAGGGTGAGGGGTTTCCCAACAGGCAATTTACTCAGTGAGTCACATGATATTTTGGTCTACTTGATGGCCCATTAGCAGACATGACCCCTCAGGTTGGGTATGAAGGTGTTAGTGATTCCCAGAGGGGAGTTATCACACCTGAATCATTGGTGCGAAGACAGGGAACCCTCTTATTTCTGTTTTCTCATGCACCCAGTTCATAGCCTGAGCCTCAAACATAGCCTGTTTGAGACCTGCAAATAGCACAGGGCCGAGACCACTGTGGACACACTTCCTACACCCTCACCCTGCCAGTACACACCAGCAGTGCCCTGCTGCTCCAGCTCCTGCTCCAACAGGAATCCAGGGAATTACAGCATCTCCAGAGGGTCATTCAGCTCCGCTGGGGTGATTTTCCTTCTTCAAACACTGCTCTCATTTATATACCTGTAGTAGAATCCCACCCATTAGCATGATAAGGGCCATCATTTTGCTGCCAGCCTCAGCCATCCCCACTGACAATCCTCCTGAAAGCATCAGGACATCCTCCTGCTTGTACCTGCACAGCCAAAGAGGCCAGGCCATGAGCAGAGCAATCCTTTGAATTCCCTCCCAAAGTGGATTTGAGCTCTTTTGGTGCTTGATCCAATTGTTTGGTGCATTTGTTCTGTGTCACTCGCCTTGAGCCACTTCCCTCCCAGGGAGGGTGTTGGCACTCTGACCCCGGCTTGTCAAAGGCTAAAATGCTATTTGAGCACATATAAAATATGCATGAGGTCTGTGACCTAGTCTATAAACTCCTGTACAGCCCGAGGCAGTGCCTTTGTGGAGAGCTCAGAGACATTGCAGGTTCCCGCTGCAAAAATCAAATGAACGTCAAAAGGCTGCTTAAAAACCCGGGCGAGAGCGACTCTCCCCCTGAGATCACCCCGACACTTCCCTTTGTGAAAGCTGAACACGGCAAAAAAAGAGGAACTTTTAAGCATTTCTATCTTCTCCTCAAAGCTCAGCCTAATTGAGTGCTAACAAAAGAGAAAAGGCTTTCTCCTCTCCGGGCAGGCAGAAGTGGAAGGAGCAGAAAGGCAATTCCAGCCGCGCGGACACATCCAGCTCTGGTGGACCTGCACTAAACGTGGCAGCTCTGGCCACCCAGTGCCACCTGGGCACGGGGGCTCTGCGTGTCCCCAGCCAGCCCCAGCACCCGGCAGGGACACGGAATGTGTTCCACCCTGGTGCTTCTGCAGTGCCTTTCATCTCAGGCTCTGAAAATACAATTAAATCTCCCAACACCTGCACCGGGGATGGGCATTAACTCCGTTCTGTCTGTGATGAGGGAAAGAGTGATCCACAGGGAAGGATAATTCTTCTGACTGCAGGAATAAACAGAGGGCAGGACAAGGGCGGGTGGATTGAAACTGGCACAGGGTGGGTTTAGATTAGATATTAGGAAGAAATTCTGCCTGGCACAGGGTGCCCAGAGAAGCTGTGCCTGCCCCATCTCTGGGAGTGTCCAGGGCTGGGTTGGATGGGGCTTGGAGCAACCTGGGCTGGTGGAAGGTGTCCCTGCCAGGGGCAAGGGGTGGAACAAGAGCCTTCTTCCAGTCCCTTCCAACCCAAACCATTCTCTGACTCTGTAACATTATTCCTGGTGCTCAGCCCACAGCCCAGCCTATTCCCAGGAGCAATAAAGGCGAGAAGGCAGCCATAAACCCGCAGTAATCAAATGTGAAAAGAACAGCCCAATTCATTAATACCCAGACAAGCTGATAGAGACATTCTTAATTATCAAATATTACCATGGAGTTAATTTTTTACCTGAGTTGCTTAAGCCTGACCATCTTCCTTCCCTTTTCTGAGACATGTTGCCCTGGGGCAGCATTGAACATCTGTAATTAGATTCCTTCAATGGAGTTAATTATGAAGTGACAATAAAGGCTGAGTGGTTCCCATTTTCATAAGTATTATTTGGAAGTAAAAAACAAATCCTTTGTTTTGGTATCAATATTTGTAATTGTAAGTTTAACATGAACCTCGGGGTGTACTCTTGATACAAATAGATACGGACGCATTCATGTTGTATTATGCTGTACATCTATTTTATATTGTATTAAAATACTTTCACATTCTTTTATATACACTTGCCTGCACAAACCTATTTACTGGAGCAGAGACAAGATTTCTCTTTGGGATGATATCTAAATTAATTAATGAGTTTTCATCAAGTTGATATCAGATTGTAGCAACATCAGTATTTTGCAGGTTCCAGGTTGACCTGGCACCCGGGGTAATTTGGTTTATATATATATTTTTTTAAATTTAATTAAATTTTAATTCTTATAGCCTCAGCAGGCACAGTGAGGGGTCCAGAGTGTCCCCTGGAACAAGACTGGATTTGAGGGGAGGGGATTTATTGTGGTTATTAGTGATGTGCTCCATTTTAAGCAATGAAGAGTCCATCAACACAAAGTTAAATTTCCACTACAAATGAGTTAGCCACTTAAATGTAAGACCCTTCATAAATAAAAAGCAAAAGATTTTTGTGGCCATTACTGCCAGTTTAAGATCACTGTCTGATTTCATACAATTATTTGTCACCCTCTAGCTAAGCGCTCACAGAAGGGAAAAGATGCTGAAATTTAAACAGGTCAAAATTAATGCCATGATTGTATTTGATAATTGAAAGTGTCACCTCCATTAGCTCACCCTGATAACCAGGCTGGAAAAGCCAGCACCAGGATGTCCAAAATCTTCTCCACCATTTATACAGCGACGGTGATTAAGCAGCAGGGCAATCCCTTATGTTCAGGAGGTGAAATAAAAGCTGGTCAAGGGGATGCAGAGGGTGCAAAACGGGGGGATGAGGGGGAAATCAAGGCTATTTCGCTGCTGTTTCAGAGGGAAAACCTGCCCCAGGCAGTCCACAGAGCTGAGACACCCCAGCTCAGTGCTGGCACATCAGGAATGTTTGCTGGGACCCACAAATTTACCCACGAAAGATCCAAACCTGCTGATGCCTCCCAGGGTGTGTTTGTGGCTCTTCCCTCCTCTCCACAGGACATGGGAAATGATAGAGGGATCTAAGCCATCTGCATTTTATCTAACCTTTATTAAGCGTCACTTGACCTTGTCAGTACTGATAAAGCCCTGTGAAGTGCATGCCAGATAAAATGTAATTTTTAATTGAGTATCCTTATTACATCTATTAACAAGGTGCAGATGGATACAAACGACCCCACGGTCGATGCTGTCGATTCACGTTGAGATTTCCTTTGCCTTTGCTGAGCTGGAGGAGTCAATAACCTCTCAAAGGGTGCACTGGGAATGGAAAGGTTTCCTGGCAGGAGGTTTTCTGCCTCCAGTGTCTGTCCTACAGCCAGGATAGGGATCAGCATCTCTGGGGATCTCCTGTAAAACAACCCTCCCCGTCCCCCTAAACCTTCTCCAGCCCTTAGGAAAGCCCTGGGAACCTCAGAGCAGCTTTTGATTTTATTCTCACTGTAAATTTAGACTAACCCAAGGCACAGGTGAAAAGCAACCATCTCCTCTTTTATTCCCTAACTCACAAATCATGTGAAAATCCACTCAGTACTGGGCTGGTCCAGCACTGGGATGGTTACGGGGCTTCCAGGGACGGAGCCCATGGGATGGATCCACAGGGGTTAAACCCCACTGGTTTCAAGTGGGAGATGGCAGGATGTGGCCAAACTGCCCCCCTAAGGACCATGTCAAGCTTTGCTCTCAGTTTGAGGGAAATCAGACGAAACGACCTGCCTGAGGAGCAGACTGCTGCACTGACATGATATATTTGCATTAGCTTCAAACGGGAGTAGCTTCCCATCACCCATTAGCTCCACTCTAAAACAAGTGGATTCAGTGTCAAATGACTATAAAAACTACATCTTGGGGCTGCACTGAACTCCCTGCTGTGATCCACAGTGCGCCAGGCCTTCCCCTTCTGGGTTAGATTTATCTATTTTAGTACCTAATTTAGAAAGGAAAAAAACCCAAAAACCCCTTAAGGTCTTAAGAAAAAGCAGTAAGACTTCTTGCTCCATATCCACATGTTTCTCCTTTAATCCTTCCTTAAGGGTCTCCATTTTTCTGTCACTTATCATCATCCAGAGTAATTTTGGGCTGTTAGAGAAAGTTCATTGCTGTAATTGCAACCATATTGGTCATTAAAGTTGACAGACAGCTGCTGGAGAAGTCACTTGCGGATTCCTTCTACTCAGCAGATGCCTCTCAGCGTTTGCTAAAATGTTGGCTTGAATTTATGAAATGGAAGCAAACGCACTTCACCTTAAGGACTGATAATTTCAAAGAGAGGAAATCACAAAGAACTCATCCAGGTCTTTTATTAATAAACGGTGTTTGTCTGCTCCTGCTCTTACTAGAGAGGAAGTATCCAGTGCTTCCTGAAGTCCCTACTCCTGCCTGCAAGGACTGGGGACCCCCATCCAGCCCAGCTGCACCCCAGTGTCACTAGACAGGGGCTATTTCCAGATGCTCCATCCCTGGAAGTGTCCAAGGCCAGGTTGGATGGGGCTCTGAGCAACCCGGGCTGGTGGGAGGTGTCTCTGCCCGTGGCAGAGCGTGGAATTAGAAGAACTTTTAAGATCTCCTCCAACCCAAACCATTCTGTGATTTCCACTTACCTATTTCTTGCTGGTGCCGTTCAGTAAGTAAATATTCCTCACCTTACACAATAAATTCCACACACCACATGTTAGAAAACAAGGACCCACTCAGGAGGGTTTTTTTTTTTAACCAGTAAACTTTATTTATATATAACAACAGTACAAAGTGAGTCCTTGGCTTGCAAAATAGGAGTGTTTCATATTTACAATAGGTACACAATAATATATTAGAATAATAACAAAACCCCCTTTTTTTTCCTTGGAACATTTTTAAATACTTAAACTTTCTTACATTTTTTTCCACAACACTTGTAAAAACAACAAAAAAACAGACAATCATCTTAAAAAAAAATATAATACAGAACTCCAGTGTGTCAAGTATAATGGGGAGGGGAGGAGCCAGAGAACGATACGGTGGAATGGGTATGGATACAAACCAATTCCTTATTCCTGCCAATACACAAATCCCCTAAAACTGTGTTGGTTTTAAAGAGGAGGGGGGGGCAGAAGAAATCAGAATCTGTTCCATGGCTGATACCTCTACATTCTGTGATTTTTTGGGGACTCCAGAAGTTTAGTACCTATACATTCCCTTCCCCTTGCTGCTTCCCACCGCCTCTCCTAACATCCCCCAAGGTGCCATTAACACCAAAACACTCATCAATAAGAGAAGGACATTTTACTGCATTTTTCTTCTGAAGCCATGAAATAATGTGGCAGAATCAGCTCAGGTACCTTCCGACGGCTCCTATTGCAGGTGCACCTTTGTGCTGCCCAGTCCACGGGATGGAAACATCGGAGGGAGAAGCTGTTGCATAAACTTCCAAGCTTATTCGAAATAGAGGTATTAAAAATCTCAAAGGAAAGGCCATAAAGGAGATCTCATGTTTGATTTGGCAGCCTCGGGAGGCCCAGAGAGTTTGGGATATTGTCTGTGCAATTGGATGGACCCTGCAGGTCTTCTGAGTGTGTTCTTCGGTGCTACAGGAACGTCTGTTTTTTTCAGTATTATTTTCCACTTTTACAGAGAAAGGAGAGCAATGGGTAACACAGGGGCAAAGGGGGAGATCTGAAAGAACAAGCACACAGACACCACCGTGCTCACAGCATGGCCACAACACCTTTGGCTGCCCTCGGGCTGCTCCCGGTGCCACCACAGCCACGTGGGCACGGACACCCAGGTGGGACTGGAGTGGCTTTTCCAGCAAGAGACCAGTTGGGCTCTGCTGTCCTACACTGCCTTGCTCCTTCACCTCCCCATCTCCCATCCTGGTATGGTCCCAGCACCCAGCAAAGCACCACAGACCCCCAGTTTTCTTCCAGGAGCCAGGAAGGCACCAGGTACCACCCACAGCTGGGATTCCAGTCCCTGCCGTGCCCAGAACTGGAGCACCACCTAAAGCTGGGGGTTTCCACAAGGAAAAGGCAGCCAAAATCAGTTTGAAGGCTCCCATCCTCTTCCCCTGTAAATCTAATCTGACCAATCTCTTGAAATTGCACATTCAGGATTGCTCAGACCAGCAGATCCAGAATGGTGCCTTCGCAGCACACACGGGCATCTTTAATTCCAATTATTCCCCCACCGAATATCCAATTAACAAAACTAAGCCATCCTGCCCAGGCAGGTGTTGGGTGGCCTCAGAGCTGTCACCAGTGCTCTGCCTGCAGTCCCTGCCCCACTGGTCTCAGTGGTGCTGGGGGAAGGCTGGGGCATTGAGGGCATTTGCCCCAAAAACCTATTGAGGACAGATGGGACTGTGGCCCCAGCTGCACCTCCCACACAACTATACACAATGTCACAGCTCCCTGCAGCACTGGCTTGTGATTTAGGGTACAAATGCGGCTCTGAAATATGATGGCTGAAGCTCTGTGGCATTTTAATGCATCTTTGATGCCAGTTATTTGCCCTTCTCTGAACGTTTTTCCTTTTCTCCAGGGTACAGTGGCATGTGAGCTCTCCCTGATGGCCCAGCTTTTTCAAGTCAGTCTATTTTAGTTCCATTTAGTTTGGCGAGCTGAGTCCCCGCGACAGGTGAGCTCTGACAGCACAGGAAACTGGATGGAGAAGAGCCAGTGACAGGTGAGAACGTGGCTGGGCTGCTGCCAGGGAATGGGCTCCAGGCACGGGAGCATCACAGGGACCGTGCCGGGAGCTGCTCTGCCCTTTGCCAACCCGGGCGAGGGCAGCAGGCAGGTTGACCCACCTCATCCCCACTGGCTGTTGGGACTTCTGGGAACAAGACCTTGTGCCCACGGGAGGAGGGGAGTGCTCCGACCCTTTCCACACAGACTGGAACCACTTGCACCGAAGGGCTCGGAGTCGGCACCGCTCAGAAACACAGCCCCGAGGCTTTAAGCCCTCTTGTTTTTGTCCTCCACATGCCCACCCGAATTGTTTCCTGCATCCTGACATTTTTGGTGAGGTCCAGTTGAAGGCAGGAGAGAGAACTCACGCGGGGACGGGCCATCAGGATTTTAAGACAGTGTGTTGAAGGCACTGCTGTGATGAAGGTCTCTGTTGCCCCGTGTCAAGTGGCTGCACTCACCATCCTCAGTGTGTCACAGCACCGAGACCTGCAGGAAGGTGTCACAGTCCAGCACGGCCACGTCCAGCCTCCTTCAGGGATAAACACGTGGAATTCTGCTGGGATTCTGCCCACCAGCAGCGAGGCCGTGGCAGCAGTTTTGTTTCTCAGCTGCAGACTGGTCCATGTTGCATCTCACAGGGTTTCCAGCACTCTGGCCGTGCGGATCCCTCCTGCCTCCCTTTAAGCATAAGTTCATCCTTTATGGCAAAGCGTGGACCACTTGATGCCCCCATCCTCCATGCTTTGGTGGGCTGCAGCGCTCCACAGCGGGGCTCACGCGGAGACAAGCTTGCCTATAAGTTAGACTCTTGTATATGGGTTTTTAATAAAGGCTTTCAAGGTGGAGAAGCATTTGATTAACACCTCGCTCCCCCTCGGAGTGGGTGCTTTGATAGCTCATGAGCAGAAGATGAAACAGAATTATTTAAGCAGTGACACCAGGCAGAGAGATTCCGGAAAATGACGTCTCCCACTTTGATGTCGAAATACCTGAAACGAAGTGAACTGGAGACTCTGAACACCAACCGGCCTTGCAGGAGGAAGGGGGCAATGAGAGGGGTGTGAAATCGTTTCATCTAAGGCAACTGCCCCCTCCTGACCAAACCTCGAGTCCAGTTTGCTGCAAGTGCAAAGAAAATGCTGTTTTGAGATCTGAAGCTTCCTCTTCCCAAAGGAGTAATGGAAAAGATGGATGCAAACAGGGCAATAGACTACAAGTGCTTTGCCCCAAGGGGATATGCTACTTCATTCCATATAATTGCCTGCAAAGATCCATAATTAATGTCAACCACCACGAGTAGCTACTTGGCAGGTTATTTCCAGGCCACCCTTCCAGCCAGCACCGTGCCCTTCCCTCTGCTGTCCTCTTAATGCTTTTCCAGATGATGGAAGTGGAGATGTTTATTCTGCTTCCTTCAGAGTTCAGTCAGAAGTGTAAGAACTTACTGGTTTTCAAAGTGCTGCTGCTGCTGCTTTTCCTATTCTCTCTGCTCAGATCTTCCCATAGCAAGGAACATCAACTCAGTTGTCCCCTTCTCTCCTTAGTGCTCTCCCAGAGAATCCAGGGGATGGTTGGGGACCTCCATTTCTGCTGAGAAAATACAGGGCAGAGGGGAAAGGCAAAACCTTGGCTTATGGGGAGCTCCTGGCCAGAAGGTGGAGAGCAGGAGGAGGAAAACAAGCTTAAAAGGGCTATGCAAAAGCCTCTTGAAAAGGTGTAGAGAGAGGACCAAGAGAGCTGGCTGGGCTGTTGGGCAGGCACACAGTCACCAGAGCCAGGTGATGCAAAGCCAGGCCTCTGCTTTGGGCAGTACACATATTTTGTGAATCCTGTAGAGAGAACTCTTCAGACTAATATTCAGGAGTGTTTGCAAACTGTTTGGGAAGTATTCGGAGTGCCCTCTTTGGGTTTCAGAGTACCATGAGAATTTGGTGAATGGTCTGAGTACAAACACCCAAAACAACAATCACAGCTGGAATACAGATCTGGAAATTCCTCATCTAAGCTATGTGAAGGATCACTGGGAGCAGCAGTAACAGTACCAGCATAAAACTCCCCAGGATTTCAAAACCTGGCCCTCTGCAATGTCCTGTGAGACCCACAGCAAAGAGCAGGCCAGGCTGGTGGCTGCTCCAGCAATGTCCCCAGCACCTTTAATAGGACAATGCAGACATTTGCACATTTTCTGCCTTTGAAATCAGATTCACTGTGCAGGAGCAGGATCCTTGGGAAGGGAACTCTCCATCAACAGGCAGTACAACCCCTGCTCTGCCTGTCAGTCTCTGTTTTTGAGGCTTTCTCCACGTCTCAGTAAATCCAGTGCTCAGGCTGTTGTAAATGTCAAGAACTTATTGCACAAGGTTGATCACTGTCATCAGTATTTCCTTCCAGATTATTAACAGGGCCCAGAGAAACTCACGGAAGTGGATTACCAAAAGAAAGCAGACTTGGCATGGCTTTTACTGAGTGGTAGTTAAACCAACAGGTTTCCTGAGTATTTCTCTACGTGCTTTTCTCCCCTCTCCTGTTGCTGGACCACAAGAGACTGAAAGCTGGCAGCTCTCTGGTGCTCAGGGAGCCCGTGGTGACCCTGCTGGGCTCCTCCAGGCAGGAACACTGGAGGGGATGGATATGAAAATGGATTTTCCTTCACCACACGCTGGCTGCAAACTGAGGTCCCAGTGTGGTGTGGCACTGCCCGGGCAGGCTGAGCAGACGCCGGGAGCTATTTGGGTACCACAGCCAAGCTCATCCAGTGAATACTTGTATTTCCATTAGACCTCATCGCTCTGCCCTCCCCACTGCAGCCTGCACACATATCAGTATTTACTACAGAGAGAAATATTTACAGCGTTCCTTCCCCTCCTGGCACTCTACAAAGGGACACACATAAGCTTTGGTGTCTTCGAAAGTAATAACACTCACAAACATTTGCCTGTCACTGGCCACAAGAACACGTGCCGTGGGGGCCAGCGAGGAACTGAAGAGAACAACGAGACGCCGAGACAGGGACACGACAGCAGCGCTGGCTGGCCCGTGGGGGCTGCTTAAGGTTTGCCCTTGCCTAGAGCAGAGGTTTCTTACCCCTTCCCAGTGGAAATACGAGTCCTGACCCTGGGCAATGTGGCAGAGAAACCCAAAGGGAGCCTGTGCCAACTGACTTAGCACATCGAACAGAAAAGCAATAAATGTCTCCTCTCGCAATGTCCAGGCTTTTCAAGTATCACCCACTGTAAACATTGGGGCTGTGTTGGGTTTGACTGCAAGAAATGAGAGGAGACTGCAAGAAAACCCCCAAAATCAACCCTGGAGGTGTCATCCCAGCTCTGCCCGGAGGGGAGAGGACACATGGATGGCTCGGCTCACGTGGTACCCGCAGGAACCAGCAATGAGTGGATCACTACTGGATCATCCACTGATAGACACTGCCAGATCACCATGGCCATGCTGGACACTGCCAGATCACTGCTGGATCATCCCAGCCATGCTGGACACTGCCAGATCCCTGCTGGATCATCCCAGCCATGCTGGACACTGCCAGATCACTGCTGGATCACCACAGCCATGCCAGGCATGGAGCCCATCACTGCTGGATCACCGTGACCACTGTGGGGTGGAATGGGGGTGGAAAAGGGAAAAGCATTGAAATTCAGATCTTTCCTCATTCAACAGTAAATGGGATTTAAAAAAAATATATATATTGACACTATATAAATACATCGATAAAGCTGGATTTCAAGACAGGTTGGATGATCTGATGGTTTTGCAATTCAGGTAAAGTTCCTCCTAGTGCCTATAAGTTACTCAGCCACTGAACTATTATCAGGCTAAACTGATATTTTACTTGTGTAAAAAGGTGTGGTGCAAACTTGTGCTCATATTTTTTCATAAGATCCCAAAAAGAAGACAATTTCGGTTTTCCAGACGTTCCAATTGGTGTGAGAGTCCGTTTGCAGAATGTCTGAGCCGCGTCCTCAGGAGGCTCTCAAGGACAGGATTCAGAGCTGATCCTTGTTGCCAGGATTATCTCTATGGCCTCTGTGGTTTTTGCTCTATCTATTTTTTTCTTTTTCTTTCTTTTTTTTTTTTTTAAAAAAACCCTTTAAATAAAGTTTTATTTTCTAATATACATCAAACAATTTTCATGCAAAGCAGCAGTCATGGAGACATCCAGGATTTCTAGGTTCCTTCTTTCCACGTATGCTTGAAGAAATGATCCACCTTGACTGGACTTTGATTGAGATGCTTTATCTTCTTTTCTTCCTGCCTTTCAGACTGGATCCTATATGATTTTTGAACACAGTCAGCTCTTGAGCCAGTCTCTGCTTCCTCCAGAAGAGCCTTGGTGTATGTGTCCAGTGCCTTCCTTGCTTGTTCTCCCTCTAAATTCCCGAGAGTCCATGTGATCCTCTGCCCTTTGCTGTCCTTGAGCACCACGACCTTTCTTCAGCTCTCAATAGACATGGCCCCAATAAGTTGCTCTACTTTGTAAGCCAGTCGCTGCCTACGTGCCTGCTCATCCTGCTCCAGAGCCCCGATGAGCTGGTGGAGAGAAAACAAAAAGGGGAAAAAAAAAAATAGAGAAAGAAATCAGCGTGTGAGAGCGGGTGGAAGAGGTGGGTGGGCAGGGAGATGTGAGCAACTTGAAATGGGGAGGCATGAAACTCAAATGAATGGCAAAGCAACGCGCCGAGCGCTTCGCCGCGCGCTCGTTGGTTTGTTGGACCGCTCGATACCCACACAACAAAATCATTCCCACTCTTGCACCTTGGACTCCACATTTCTTGTCTCATTTAGCACGAAACTGATGAGATTTTTAAGCTCTAATCGGAAAATAGCCATGGCATTGTATCACAAGCGCATACATGCAATTAAATGACAAAACCCTTCCTTTTAACGGACATAATTGCAAAATAGGTTCTTCGTGCAGCGAAATGAAGGGGTGGAACAGATGGCGAGAACTTGGTTTCAAGTGATGCATTCATTAAAGCAGCTCTTGCTGCCAGGGAGTCTTTGCAAACAGGAGCCTCCAACACTGCAACACGGGATTTGGACCACGCTCTTCCCAAAAGGCTGGAATGTTTCTGGGGAGCTCCACTGGGTCATGATGATTTTCCACTGCATTAAGGAGTGGGCTGCACTGCGTGCATGCCAAGGCTGAGGAATCCAGGTGCTCCCACAGGATCTCAGCTCTCAATCCTCCTGGGATTGTGCTGCAGGACCCAAACCTCTGTGCATGGAGAGAACAGCGGGACCGCAGCAGTGCCAGCTATGGCCGCGCTGCACCAAGGGCAAGGCAGGAGGGAGGAGCTCTGGGTGGCAGCAAGAGGGGTCACCACACAACCCACTGTTGCACTGAAGTGCATCTTCCCTCCCACACTCTGGCTGTGGGATGGCATCACCCCAGGGCACACCATGACCCCAGGAAACACCACTGCCCAGGGGACACCACAGACCCAGGGGACATCACTGCCCAAGGGACACCATCACTCTAGGGGATATCATAGCCCCAGAGGACATCACTGCCCAGGGGACACCATCACTCCAGGGGATACCATAGCCCCAGAGGACATCACTGCCCAGGGGACACCATCACTCTAGGGGACACCATAGCCCCAGGGGACATCACTGCCCAGGGGACACCATCACTCCAGGGGACACCATAGCCCCAGGGGACACCGTAGCCCCAGAGGACATCACTGCCCAGGGGACATCCTCACTCCAGGGGACACCATAGCCCCAGGGGACACCCACCTCTTCGCTGTACTTGCTGACATAGGAGTAGATCTCGTTGAGGGCGCTCAGCATGTTGAACTCCACGGCGTGCAGGCGCGACTGCTCGGCGAGGTAGGCGTTCATGTCCTGGTCACTGATGGCGGGCAGCTTGGCGATGTCGGCGTAATACCTGCGGGAAGGAGAGGCCAAGGGAGGGCACGTGAGACACGGAGCCTCAAAACGCTCCTCCTCCCCTGGGGATTTAGACTGAGCTCTGCAGGGAAAAGAACATCGTTTGGCTTTATGTGGGTATCTAGAAAACAGGATCCTGGTCTGCAGCAAGATGAAAATAAGGAGCAGCGATGCTCGGCGGGGCTGAGTGGCGCCGTCAGATCGCTCAAGAGCATCATCGGTGATCCTTGTGAGCCCCTTCCAACTACTCTATATCCCCTTCCCAGTTTTCTATACAATGATCATGAGCCACGGGAGGTCAGGCAGCCCGGGAGCACCCCACACTGTGGGGTGTTAATTCTGTTAATTCTGTTAATTCTGCTCACCTCTCCACCCAGCTCTTGTAGCTGGGGATGTCCTTGGCGTAGAGCAGCTTGTTGGAGGGGGAATCCTTGCCCAGGCGGTGCTCCGAGGTGGAGCAGGAATCCATGAAGGTCTGAGCCACAACAGAGAGGCAGGCGTCCGTGATGCTGCCCTTGTGGATGTCAAACACGAACTGGGGGTTTTTGATGACGTTCACCCAGAATCGGAGGGGGAGGCTGGAGGGAAAGCAAGAAACAAAATCCAGCGTGAAGACAAAGGCCAGGAAAGGGCTGCGGATTGTGCTCCCAGCCAGAACACAAATGGTGGGAAGAATGAGAATGGGAGGATTTGAACAGGAGCTGGGCTAGGTGCATCAAGCACCAGTTAGCCCAGTGCTGGATCCTGCCATGGCCCAGGCTCCCATCCCATGGAGCCGTGGAGGAGATGAGGGGCAGGAGGGCAGGCTGGCTGTGCCTGGGTCAGAGCTGGGCAGTGTTTGGGAGCAGGCACTGGGGGAGTATCTCCGTGAGAAGCCCATGGAGCTGAGCTGGGTGGAACGTGCGGGGTGAGCCGGGGCAGCCACGCTGTCCCCCCACACTCATCAGCCGCAGCCCCTCAGCTGCAGGAGGTGCAGCAGCATCAGAGGCTTTGTCCCCAAATCCCGAGGCCTTTGCAATCAAAGGGGAATTATTATTCCTTTTTTTCTTTGGCTGTATAGCAGGATCAAAAAAGCAGCTGCTGCTTTCTATTACCTTTCAAGTCTCAGCTCCCTCTGTCTCTCCAGCTTGCTGAAGGCTGCAGCCTTAACTCTTGCTGCACTGCAGGCGAAGCAGCTCAGCCACATCCCCACCATCCTCAGCTCCCTCTTCCAAGCCTCTTTTTGCTTTGACCTGTTCCAGTGGCATAAGCCTGCACCCATCTCCCCACCAAAATTCCCTTCCTAGGAATGCTGCAGGTCCCCCATGCCCTGGAGGGAATGAAGGACCAGGGCTCATGGAGTCTGATGCCTCTGACAGACCAAACTCTGAAGGTCATTGTTTTCTTTTTTTATTGCTTTAAGAACTCTCATAATTTCTTGTTAATTCTACAATTTTTATCCCCATAACTTCTTCTTCTAAGGCTTTCAGTGAATTGTTTGAAGCTTCCCACAGCCTTGGTGGGGAGCCTGGCTTTTGCAGCCCTGATGATTAGAGGCCTTTTAAACCACGAGGGACTTGGGGGGGAAATACAAAGTCTTTAGGGAATAACCATTTGTTGTGCATTTTTTCCTCCCTCGCAGAGGTAAATTTACAGCCCATGGAGCTTTTAATCCTAAAATAACAGCAGAGGCAGAGATGTGAGAGCTCTTGTTGTTTGGAGAAGGCTGAACCTGGGGACAAACCACGCTGATGGCGTGTGGGGCTGGCTCCTTCCCCCTGTGCCACCTCCTCCTGATGCCCAGATGCTCCAGCTGCTGCCCCAAGTGATGGGAAAGGTGCAGCCACTGGCTGAAGTTTCCTCTCCCAGGCAGTCCTGGCATTTGTGCCCCAGCAGGGTCGTGCAGGTGGGGTGGGGTGGGCATGGAGCCCTGCTTCCCACTCACAGACTGACTCCAAAGTGTGGGAATCTGAGGCCAGTTTCCATTTCCCACCTGGGCAGAGGACTCAGAGAAGGTCAGGCTTGTGCTTTCACACCCTTCCTTTCCAAATCAGGACATTTTATGATTCTGTGACCACCACACTGGAGCCCAAACCAGGACCCAACCCCACTGCCACATCCGCAGGGGACACTGGGGTGGCATTAGTGCTGGTTGAAAAGCATCAGCATGCTTTTGTGCTACATCTCATGCCCTGGAGCTGCATGACTTCACAGAATCCCAGAATCAGCTGGGTTGGAAAAGACCTCTGAGAGAGAGTCCAACCTCTGACCCAACACCACCTTGTCTGCTAGACCATGGCACTGAGTGCCACATCCAGTCTCTTCTTAAACACCTCCAGGGATGGTGAGTCCACCACCTCCCTGGGCAGCACCTTCCAATGCCCAATCCCTCCCTCTGTAAAGAACTTCTTCCAAACGTCCAACCTGAACCTGGTGGTTGTCCAACTTGGTGGTCCAACTTGGTGGTCCCCAACCTACCCAAAGCAACCCCCCACCTCCGTTTCACCCTGAGAGACAACCGACTGCCCAACACCGAGTCCTGCCTCCCCCTGCGGCCCCCTCTCACCAGTTGCTCTTCCACGTGTGCCTCACATCCGTGTCGTGGATGCCGTGCTTGTCCGCCTGCTCGTCCAGGAAGTCGAACATGTACTTGATGGCGAGCGGCAGCGCGCTGCCGCGGTGCACCGTGCTGAACAGCGTCTCGAACAGGTCGTCCACGAACTTCTGCAGCGTGCCCTGGGTGGGGAGCAGCGAGCCAGGGGCTGAAGGCAGGGCCGGCCACACGCCTGGCCGAGCAGCGGTGGCGGGAGGGGACGCCAGATGTTCCCAGCCCCTCCAAAGCGCCACCACGGACCCCACGGGAGTAAGAAAAGTCGTGGTCTTTACGAGCGCTGACTGCGCTGCTGGAGGATCCCGGGGGAAAGCTCCAGCCTGCAGCTGAATTTACTCTTTATTTCTAACCTGAAACAATTATTTTTCGCTTTCCAAAGCACAGCTGTGTTACCCACAGCGATGAACACATGGGGGAAGGCAGGGAAACTCTCTTTGGTCAAGGAAACTGGGTAAATATTTCAAGGTGTTGCTGCATCTCTCCAACTTTTTGTGTTTTATCTCTCCAATCTTTGTGTTTTATTTCTCCAGCTATTGGTGTTTTATCTCTCCAATCTTTGTGTTTTATTTCTCCAGCTCTTGGTGTTTTCATACCATGCAAAAGAGTGAAGAATTGCTGAAATTGCCTTGAGTGTGAGGAAATCTGAGCTGTGGTTCTGCTGCTGCTCCAGCATCCACCCAATCCCAGGAAAACCCAGCAGGGACAGACCTCCTGGAGCTGAGCATCATCAGGGGCTGCACAGGACCTGTCTATTGATGAACCTCACTGTGAAGAACCTCACTGTGCCTTCCCCAAGTGAATTCAGCGCATGGCACTTACCTTCGTGGCCAAGAGCCTGGTCAGGTAGATCTCAGACACCATCTTACTGCCCCGGTCTCCTTCCTTCTGGTCTCCATGGTCGTGGTTTTTGACCAAGTGCCACACCTTGACCCCACTCTCCAGGTCGGGGGTGATCATGGGGGCCCGGGAGCGCAGGCTGTCGGGGCTGCCGGTGTAGCGGAACGTGGAGTCTGAGTGACGGGGAGAGGAGTTGGTCACACTCAAAGCAAACCCCTTTTTCCATCCCCCTGTCTCTTCTCGGTGATGCCACCATGTTTGCCGACAGCCAAACCACCTGCATTGCCTTTTTTTTGTGGGGTAATGAAATGCAAAACCACCCAGGCACCAACAAAATGTGGCAATTGCCAAAGACACGTGTTGGCGTCCACTGAACAGAGTCCCCCAGACTTGAGCTTTTCCATGTTCACACTCAGACATGGACTTTCCTGCTCCATTCACATCCTCTGCTTATGTGAACTCGCCCATGAGTTACAGCTCGCACACACTAACCCCGGGCACCAACTCCTGCAGCACCAGAGTCCTGCATTTTGTCCAGTGTTTTGCAAATAATTAAAACCTTCCCAGCACAACCAGCACAAAGGGCAGAAGAAACTGCTCGTCTTGCCCTTGAGGCTTTCAGGAGAGCAGCAACAGCTCAAGCTGAGCATCAACTGCAGAGCCCAAGGCCAGTCCTGCATCCCGGCTGTGCCATCCGTGGGCTGAGCCTCCTGCTGTCCCTGCTGTCCCTCCTGTGCCTGTCCCTGCAGGGAAAGGGGAGCTCAACGAGCAGCAGTCCTTCCCTTAATTGCTCAGAAGCCATGGAGGGATCTGACAAATATTTATTTATATATTAAACTTCCCCCAGAATGTGCCTCCCTGGGTCCCATCAGCCTGGAGGAGGCTGAGGAGCCCGGCTGCACGTGGTGGGATTTTCCCTCTCACTAAATTTCTTTGTTCTCTGGAAACCTCGTGGATTTTTTCAAGTTTAGCCTTCAATTCACCGCTCACCCTCCTCGTCAAGAGTACGGGGATCAATCATAAATCAGCCGAGGGAAATACGCAAGTCATTACCAAAGTAGCTGGATTTTCATCCCTGATTAAGGCTTAGATAAATGAGTACTCCAACTGATA
The DNA here is from genome assembly GCA_013396735.1 of Grallaria varia. Lineage (NCBI taxonomy): Eukaryota > Metazoa > Chordata > Aves > Passeriformes > Formicariidae > Grallaria > Grallaria varia. Next base: position 473,273 of record VWZG01007175.1, read on the forward strand.
TAATTAAGGAGACAGACAGGGGGACAGCTAGGGAAGCATCTAGTAATTCTATTTTTAAACATAGCTCTGTACTGATATATAAGAGGGGAAGTAAATAAGTATCTAATTTAAATTCTGTCAGCACAATTAGAAATATTAATCTTAACATGAGCAATGATCGCTCATATTGGTGGTTTGCAAAAGCTTTTCCAGCTGACACAGATCAATGAGCACTGAGGGCTCAGGTTGTGTGACCCAGCCTTGGTTTTTCCATCACCTGAAGTGTGGGATGTGCTGGACACTCGGGGATCTACAACTTGCAGGGAGAAATGCCTTTTCTCCTGGCTTTTACCTAAAGACTTCCCTGGTTTTGGTTCCTTAGAATCCTCTCTTGAGCAAAAAAACCAACATTATTTTGGGAGCTATAAACAAGAGAAGGAGACAGGTTTGCCAGGAGACATTTTGCTTGTAAAACACTGTGTAAAGTGAACGATAATGAAAGATCAGCGCACCAGAGATTTTGCCACTGCTGCCTTTTATGGAAGTATATTATTACTATTATTGTGGATTTAGTGTTATAAACGCACACCTGGCACCTCACAGACTCATTTACTCAGGCTGCAGCATCTTCAGGGACCCTCTGTAATGTGCTGAGCCCTGCTATTATGCAAATCCTGAATTCCCAGGTGTGCACATCCGAGCACTCCGTGCTAAGATTGCTGTTACCCATTTTGACCCATTAGCTAAGAGCTCAGGATCCTGCACTTAGAGAAGAAAAAGGTGAAGGAATCAGGCTTTTCTCTCATGCAAGGCACACAAAGCTCCTCTCCTGCATCTTCCATCCCCTCTGAGGACCTTTCCTGGACATTCCCAAAGGCTGGCATTTCCTTCTCCCTCCCCTCAGACTCTCTGGTCCTTTTCCTGCTCTGCTCACAGTGGGAAAACCTTTGCAAAAAACCACCAGCAGCCAAGGACATTTTCCTGTTTGGCACATGGATGTTCGTTTTGGATCACGTGGGGTGGCTCTTTGGGGGAATCTGCTGCTTTCCCCCCACCTAATTCCTTCCAATGCCCACCCTCTCCCCCTGAGCCAACATTTCCCCTCCCTCCTTACCGTATCTACTAATAGATGTCCGGGATATACTGGCAGAGGCAGGAATATTGTAGGAGGAGGTTTGCTTGGGGACGAGAGCCACAACCGAGCGGTCTGAGACCTGGGGAGGCAAAGGAGGAGAAGGTCAGTGGGATCCACTGCCTGCTGCTGGTCCAGCAAATTCTGGGAAGAGGGATGCCCACGGTGGGCACAGGGAGCCATCCAGCCCTCAGTCCCACCCTGGCTGAGCCCTGTGCTGGGTCAGAGGCAGCTCCACAGCAAGAGACTGAAGGAAAGGGGGTGATAAATCAAAGGACGTGTTGAAGACGCTTTTGGTCGTTCTGATTTAAGATTATGCTTTATCCAATAAAAATGAGAATCTCAAGAATTGTTGTGATCCAATTAAAGTAACAATGCAGAGGGAATAAAAGGGCTGTAATAACGTTATGGACCATAAAACATTCCTATTAAACCATTTTTTATTTTAGCAATTTTTACGAACTTTAAAAGTTTGATTTACAGCTGAGCAAGTCATAAAGCCATCTTTCAGGGTATTTAATTGTTATCCCTTTATTGCTCCAGAGAAGGAATTAAACACTGGGAAGTCAAACTATAAATGAACATTAGTGCTAACAAGGTTTTGTTACAGCAGATTTTAGTGGCCATGTTTAATTTTATCCTCCCTATAAATCCAGTAGTCACTGGAAGTTTTCTAACTTATTCCCCTTAATTAAGAATCTGCAGGTTTCCAGGGAATGGGCCTGAGTGGCTTTTAATTTTGAACTTGTGACCTGTCGTGCAGCACAGCAAGGGAGCAGAGAAAAGAGTCACCACATCTTGCCAGGGCCCAGCCAACACACTTTTTAGAATAGATGCACAAAAGAAATGCCTCTTCATGCTGGAGAAATTTCCTTTGGGGTTTAATTCTCCACTGTTTTCCAGGAGTCTCGCAATGGGCTCAGCACTGACCCTACACACGGGATGCTCCAGGTGTTTTTTGCTCCCCCAGCACCTCCAGGTGTTTGTACAACACCTGCAGCCGCAAGGTGAGCTTCCCACAGTGACCTGTGCTGCCTTTCAAGGCTCTTCAGATGAAAGGTTTCAGGGAAATGTGAGTTATTATTATTGCTAATGATAGTGGGAATAATGGTCACTTGTGCTCCGTGGCACAAAAGTGAGATATTTCCAAGCAAAACACTCCAAACACCTCAGTTGTTTCCCTTTCTGCTCCTGCCTCACTTCATGCAATTTATTAAGTCAATGGAAGAAATGATCAGCGCTGATATTATTTCCTTAAGGCTGTTATTAGCTGCCACTTCAGCTCGACTTCACCGGGGACTGAAACCTGAGCCCGGGGTGATCCCATGGAGGAGCAGCTCCATTTCCACACCAGGGCTGTGGTTTAACCAGGAGAGAGGCATTAAAAAATTCCACACACACACACACACATAAGAACACTCTCACTCTCTAAATTTTGGGTCGAATGGCTCTTGTCAGCTAAAAACCACCAGCGTGCAAATTAGCATCAGATGTACCACGCATTCGTTTCCCATCTCGCTGCCACACTCCCATAAAACCCCAGAGACGCCCTGGGAGCTGCCTGGCTGCTTTACAACTTTATAAATATTCTGATTACTCTACAAGCTGCACAAAACACCTTAAAGAGAAGGGAAATAAAACCTGGAGTGGGGAGATGGGAGCCCAGACGTTTGCGTGGGGCAGCGAGGATGCAGTGAGCATTCCAGCTCCACATCCTCCTAAGTCTCATTTTCCATACAAATCGTCCCTTTCTCCTTCTAATTTTTCATTTAAAACAGTTTGTTAGCCTCTTGGCCTCTCCAGACTTGCAGTAGCTGACAGGTATTCATGCTCTGCTGCCTCTGAGTTAACCCTGCGTGAGCCACTGTAAATCATTTGATATTAAATTCAGTGTTTCATTTTTCTTGAGTAAAACCACACGGGGTGAGACTCTCCCATGGAGTTTAATAGCCATGAAACCAAAAGGATACGACACAAATGTAATACAATTCCTTTCCACATATAAAAGCTCCAGAGAATTTAACAAAGAATTACACCTATTTAAGCCGTACATCTATTTTAATAAATGAAGAAATAAGCAGCAGGTGTACAATTTTCTATATAATTTTATAAAGTGGTTCAAAAATATTAGAAAGATGAATATTTCTCTTTAAATCTAATTTGGTTTTGTATGCAAAAGGCTTCCCATGAAAAATCCATTTGCTCAGTTATTGTATTTTTGTCATTCTAATGTAGAAAACAAATGTGGTATGTCAAAATCCAGTGGGGTCAGGTGTGGAGCTGAGAAACTCTTGGAATTGAATAACTGCCCTCAGGGCAGGAGGGTGGTTTGGAGCCCTGGAGAGGCAGGGAATGAGGAGGGAATGGGGCTGAGGAGGGAAAGGATGCCAGGAATGAGGAGCAGGGCAGGGCTGTGAGGACCAGGAGGGTCCTGGTGCCTCCTGCACCTCTCCGAGAGACACACCTGGATGGAAACATGGGCTGTGCATCTCCGACCACCACGGGCAAACCCAGATATCTCTTTGCCTTCAGATCAGAATAAAGACAAGACAGCTCTGAATAAAAGATGGGCAGAGCTTTAGAGAGCCAGCTTTCATTTTTCCCCCAGAAGTTTAGAAATCATCTTCACTAGTCCTCTGGAAATCTACATTTATTTTAATGGCTTGAACCACACCTGGTTCATATGTAGCATTCCTGTTAAATGGTGAGACAGCAGTGCATGGAACTCAAATCATTTTATACTCTCTTTAAGCTGTGTCTTTGTCCACGTATTTGTTTAACTGTGCAATCCTGGAGCATCTGTATTTTTGATGCCTAGTAAAAACATTTGTTACTCCAACAGAAAAAAAAAATACAACCTGGTAGGAATAGCAAAAAAAAAATAAAATTAAAAAATATATATATAGCTGTTTGGTTTTGGCAAAAGCCTTGCCTTGACAAGATTTTTGCTGCAGTGAAGAGAAGTTGGCTTCTTTTTAATGACAGAAGCAGCTCAGTTGGGCTGTGCAGAGCTCGGGCCAGAGCAGGGAGACATGTGCAACTACCTGGTTAGATGTTTGGCAGCAAAACTTCTCCTTTCTACCAGAGCAAAACTGACATTCAAATGGCAGGAAGAGCTGCAGCATCTTGAGTGCTGCAAGGGGTTTGTTTATTTTAAGGGTAAGCTTGTGGCTCAGCTTCTCCCACAGGCACTACAATGAAAGTGTTCCCTCCCCCAGCATCCACCACACATCAGACAAGCACAGCTTTCACTCGTGACTTCCTCACGATGACTTTTAAAGATCAAGGCATAATAAAGTCTCGCTGCTTCCCTGCATGTTGGTTAATCCCTTGCAACTGTCAGGTAAAACAGATTTTAGGAACAATGGAATTAATCTGCACAACTCCTATGACATTTTACGGCAATCTGTGTTTAAATCCTGGGGGCTGCTTGGAAAAGTTGACCCTCGAGGTTCCTTTTAACATGCACGGTGCACATTTATGCCACTCTCCTGCCTGGCTCCCTGATTACATGGCTCCTGTCAATACTGGCTCCCATTCAACTCACACAGCGTGAGTCACGCTGATGGACTGGAGATGGTGTATAAACAGGGAAAGATGCCAGATTAAATACTAAACACTTCTGGGGAGGCAGTGATGGACAGGAGTAGGTTACGGGTCCCAATTAATGCAGTTATCCTCTGCTGCAGACAGGCTTTGAGTAAAGAAAGCCTTTGATTCCCTGAAACCAAACCTTCCTCAGCCCCTTCTTTACCTCTCTTTCCATCTTTCACACTAGAAGGAGGCCTTTCCAACATCCAGGAGTGAAAGATGGCAACAATTCCTCAGGCCACCTCACCCACCCTGTCTGATGCACGACGGAGCATCTTCCCTGCCTGCCTTCACTTCATGAGACAAACCTCCTGTTACCTGGCTTGGGGATTTAAGAGGTTTGGTGTCACTCTGCCAGGGAGCAGCTCTTGATATTCCCCTTTTATTGCCCTGGCCTCATCCTGTACCTCCCTGCAGCACTCCCTCGACCCTCCCATGTGACAGCATTTGAAGTATTTGCTCTGTTTCCCCTTTTTCACTCCTTGTAAAATGCCCCAAAGTCAACACACAGGAAGATCACGGGTATGAAGGATAAAGCTGCTACTACAGCCTGTGCTTTGCATCAGACCATTGGTGTTTATAAAGCTCTGGAGGAAGGCAGAGACTCCTCTTCCTCTGCTGCTGCAGCCCTGGTTGTCTCAGACCCCCACACAAAGACCTGAGCCCCCCGTGCCACCCTTTGCCCGGCCCCACATCCCCAGCACTGGCAGCTCAGCCCTCACCACCACTCCCTCCATCTCCCTCCCACGGCTGGCAGGTTTAATTTAGCCAATTTTCAACTCTGCTGCTTCCTTTGAGATCCATGTCAAGGTTACTTTCCCACCTAATGCAGAAGCACATTGAACCCTTCTGGTTTATCACACAAACGTGACCTCCCTGTCTGTCTTGGTAGACGAGACACGTGGGAATTCACGTCCAGCTTTCCGTTCCTCCCCTCCTGGCAGCTTTCTGGGAGCTGCCTGGCAGCTGGGGCTGTTTTTTTTCTCACCTGGTAGTGCATCAAGGTGTTCAAGCGCTTCCAATCCCCTTCGATCTTGGTGGTGATGTCTTCATCCTGCAGGACCACGCGGGCTATCCGGCCCTGCCGCCACTCTGCGGGAGAGGCAAAAACCAGGCACACGCCCTGGTCAGAGAGGGGCAAAATCTCCAAAACCCACCAGCCAGCCTCTCTGACCGTGCCCCTCCTGCCAGGCATGGAAGCTCCTACCCAAATCCATGTCCACAGCCCTCGGTCTTTGGGAATAGGGGACGTTTTTGTACACGGCGTCGAGGATCTTCTCTTTGACCTGGGTGATGGTGTCACAGTTCAGCACCTTCACAGGGATCTCTGGACTGTTCTCATTATCCGGGTTCACACAGTTCAGGATCTGGAGGAGAAGGGGGAACATACCATGCTCTAAAGGATAAGCATCCAGGAGAAATGGAACCAAGTGTCTCGACAACATTTTTTCATAAAAAAAACCCCACTGCAAACCTAATTGCTATTGCATCTAGTATATTTACATAATTATTGCTAAGATAGGGGTCCTGAGTGCCATATTCAATGCCCAAGGGAGACAGAACATTCATCCCAAACCTGCCTTTCCAAACTTTGGCTTGGTTTATTCACACCCAAAAACTGGGGACGCAGCTCCCTTGGACATGGGTTTTGAGTGCACTGGCAACACTTTGGTCTCCCTGTAGCATCCTGATGACAAGGTCAGCCCAGCTCGGGTGGGAGGACAGCAGAGACTCCCTGGGGCAGCTCCTGCAGCATCACTCACCAGAGTCTTGTACTCGATCTGCTGCCGGATCAGCTTGTCCTCGCTGAGGGAGTAACGAGCCTCCCCCGTGATGGCATCGATGGGACCCTTCTCCATCTGCTGCTTGATGGCACAGTAGAGCATGAAGAGTGGCTCTCCAGCACATTCCTGCATGAGAGGTGGACAGCAGAGCTGACCCAGAGGACAAGGGGCTCCTCCTCGGGCCGCTGGGTTTGGTGCCTGATTCCTCCCAGCAGGGGCACAGCCCCGCTGACTCCTTAGCACATGGACAATGCAGGTCTGGCCCCCAGCAGCTCCTGGAGAGGACAGCCAAACCCACGAGCTCCACGGGGATGTTGCTCTTGGCAGGGTAAACCCCTCCTGAGCCTACGTGGCTGTAAAAAGTGGAATTTGATATCTCGCTCTCTCTGTTGACTCCCACAAAGCAAATCCTGCGGGGGGTTTCCAAAACCACAAATTAAGTTAAAAAATCTGGAAGCCCAGGCACAGAGACGTAAGTGAGACTTTCTCCTAAGTACTAAAGAGGTGTAACAGAAACTCCATGAGATGGGAATTACCCCAGGAGACCTGAGGGTTGAGGAAGGTGGAGCAGCAGACCCGGGTTTTGGCATCTCCAACAAATTTCCACCTCTCCTGCCTGGCTACTACACCTGGAGTCTGATGGAAGAGTTTCCTGCCCAGATCCACCCCAGGAGGGTGAGACATCAAAGTGGCAGCGGGGCCTCCACTCCATCCCTCCTTACCTTGAGGAACTTGTGGAGGAGGAAGGCAAACCAGTTGGTCAGCATCTTCTCGGCCACCGACTCGGTCCTAGGGGAGCCAGGAGGACACACATATTACACACGAGGCCAAACCCCAAAGGGCACCCCGGCAGAGCTGTGAGGTGCTCAGGAGCCCTGGGGCAGCAGGATGTGGCCACCACTGCCCCCGTCCCTGCACGGAGCTGACAGACAGCAGCTCGCCCAGCTGACAGCCTGTGACAGCCCTGATGGGGCTGGTGACAGGGAGTCTGGTGACACTCTGCTCCTTGCACGTGGTGCAAATTACAGCCTGGCTCGGGAAATCACTGGGATTTGCAGCAGTCCCTGGCAATCAGGGACAGCTGAGTGACAATGGCAGGGAAATTGCAGCTTTCTCCCCAGTCCCACCCAGTGTCCTCTCCCCACATTGTGCCCAAGATTATCTCTAATTTAAATACATTCATGCCTAATGATAGTTTTTAATGATGGTTCTGCAGGACCCTGAGACTTTCCTTAAAGCACCACAGTGCCTTTTCCTGGGGTGGGATGGCCATGGTGGTGGTGGCACAGGGTGGGATGGCCATGGTGGTGGTGGCACAGGGTGTCCCACATCTGAGCCCCAACCCCAGCAGGGCAGAGCTGTGCCCCTGGCCAGCCTCGCTCAGCACCACCAGCCTTCCCCGCAGCCACATCTGGGACCAGGAGCTGCTCTGAATTCCAGCAAGCAAAGAGGGATGGATCCAATCCCTTTGCTCTGCCCTCCCCATGAACCAGGTCACCTCCTCCCTGGCCTAGAGACAGTCACCATCCCACTCCAGACCCAATTTCCCCACTTTCCCCCAACTGTTCTGCTGCCTGAAATTAGGGACTGCCTCTTGCTATGAATGCACACAGCATTCCAAATGCTTGGGATTAAAAACACGCACTATAGAAGCACCAGAGCCTGATCCCAGAGCCAAGCAAGATCGGGAATAAACAAGAGCCAGAGATTTCAGCAAACAAAAACTGACGCCAGTCGGCCAATGGACCTGGGGTCACATTATCCATCATCTCTGAGGACGGAAACATCTGCCAGGAATTCAAGAAAATGTCTGCAGATCCCCAAAGAAATTAAGCCTGAATTGATTAACTGCCTAAAAATTCATGCTACAAATTGACACACACACTGTTCTCCTGTTTGAAATGTTTCGGGCACCCAATTAAAGGGGAGAAACCCTTACACACTTCCACACAGCCATGGAAAAATGGAGAGGAAGCGACACAAACTAAAGAATAGGTGGAAGACTCAGAAAATAGTACATTCAGGACTTTGGGGTGAATATTAATTTAATAAACTACTTTGTTAATAGAATATTAAATTAAGAATTAGCAAGTCTCATGATTAGCCCTCCCAGTGAAGCAATGCTGTGTCCTGTCCCTGTGGGCTGCTCAGGGCCTGACACCAGCCCTTTAAAAATAACTGAAATACAGAGTGACAGAGAAGCTGGGGCATATTGCGTGGGAGAACGGCATTGGATACTCCATGTCTAGCTGTTCCCTTTTATTTCTTTATCAGAAATACAAGATCAGCTGAATGGAACAGCATAAAGAAACACCTCGGAGCATCTCTGTCAAATCCCATGCCTCCTTACCTTCAAGCACTGGATCTCATCTCAGCACAGTCTGACACTCCCCTGAGATATTTGCAGAGTGTCAGTCCTGGGGACAGCCAGCAATTGAGTTAATCATCACTGTCCTACAGTGGCTGAGGAAAGGGGCAGCTCAGAAGCTCCATCCTCCTCTGCCTTGGGAAAGGGATGGCTGGGTGGGCCATCCCCCAAACCCTGCCTGCCTCCCCAGGGCCTGACCTGGCTCTCTCCTACACATGGAGGGGTCTGCTGAGCCCCCAGAACTGCTGCAGGGCTTTGTGCTGCCCCTGACTGGCCTCGCTCGGCACCATCGCTGGTCACACGATGCTGCCAGAGATCTGCTCTAAAAATCAAAATTAAGCACCTGAAGATTAACACGGCAGCACAGAACCCCTGGGCATGGAGAAAACCCTTCTCACATGGACCACATAATGAGGGCAAAGCACGATCCAGGGAGGACTTTCCAAAGGAGTCTGATGCCAGCCTTGGCTGCTCCACTGACTTTCAGAGGCACCGGGAAGAAAACAAACCTAAACAAAACGAGCTGAGAGAACCCCAAAAATAAATATGTGTTTTATTAATTTTCCCTGCTCTATCTAGGCCTCCAAACTGCTGAGTGCTCTGCTCAGTGCCAGCAACCAGAGCAGCTGTTTGATTTAATGTCAACTTTCTTGCTGTCTCCCGTGAGGGGCAGTCGTGGAAGAAAGAGAGAGAGGAAAACGAGGAAGAAAGAGGGAAAGAACTGAGTGTCACTTATCAACTGCTGCCACCAGAGAGCTCAAAAAATTTAAAAAAGATGTATTTCACTTTGTGGCTGATCACTCCTTATTAAGTCAGAGCAAGACACTTCAGGCTGGGTTGCTCTGTGCACAAACACCGAGGCACAGGGCTAGGACAGGGCTCCAGGCATGGCTTTAATAGGATCTGGAGTGACAGGACAAGGGGCAAAGCTTTCAAACTAAAAGGAGGCAGATTCAGAGTAGATATAGAGCAGAAATACTTGTGATGAGGGTGGTGAAAAATCGCCCCAGATTGCCAAGAGAGGTGGGAGACAACCTGTCTCTGGAAAGATCGAGTGGCCTGTGAAATGGGTAAATGCTGGTGCAGGACAGACAGCCCTGGTTCCTGGCTGGGGAATTCAGGCAGGAGGGGCCCAGCTCTCATCACCAGCCCTGTGTTTTCTGGAGCACCACGAGAAGTCATTATTGATGGCTGAGGCAGAAGAGCCTTCCCAGTGACTCGTCAACCCACGGGGGAAATTAAGACGGCTTCCTTCTCCAAGATGAGTTATTGCGTCCGCAAACACAGCCAGATTTAAAGCAATTTCCTGTCAAGTATATTCATTACGGCTGGAGGAATCCCTGAAATTCTCCTAGAGCTGTGAAATCCTCCCCTTGCCCTCATCCCTTCACTCCAGTGGGATGCCAGCAGAGCTCCAGGCACAGCCGATGGGCAGCTGTGGCCAAGGCCAGGCTCTGCAGCACTGCCAGGACCCAAAGGGACAAGGGACAGAGGTGACTCATGACATGGAGAACAGGAGGAGCCTCTTACTTGGGGCTGCTGATCTGCCCTACATTAGCACGCATTTTTTGCCTTTTTTCTTTCTGCCATTGCCCAGCACAGTCTTGGGTGAGTTGCTTAATCCATTCTTGAGCTCTTTGCCCAGCTGTGGAACACAAATGCTGCTCTCCACCCAGAAAGACCTGGAGGATCCTGTCTGAGACCCTGTTCAGTCATCAGTGAAATCAGAGTCATGGAGACAGGTGAGGAAATACATGGAAATTCTCCATGGAGAGCAGTGTTCTCCTTCCAACAGCACCCTGCACCCACAGAGCCCTTGGATTACAGAATCACAGAATCATTGGAAAAGACCTCCATGATCATCAGGTCCAACCTGTGACTGAGCCCCACCTTGTCAACCAGACCAGAGCACTGAGTGCCAAGCCCAGTCACCCTTCCAGGGGTGGTGACTCTACCATCTCCTTGAGGAGCCCCTTCCAAAGGTTAACAACCCTTTCCACAAAGAAACTCCTTCTAACAACCGTAATTCCTTCTGACGTCCTTCTGATGCCACCAGCAGCGTGGCTGTGCCAGTCTGGGGGACCACACTGACCTGCCACCAGGCCCGTCCCCTCCCTGTCCCCCACCTCACCTGCGCAGGAGCAGTTTGGGGTGGTTCTTGTTTTCCAGGTTCTTCTCGATGAGGTCGGAGAGCAGCTGCTTCAGCACGTCCGTGGCGTACTCCAGCTTGCCCTGGAGCCCCGTCATGATGAGCGAGGCCACGTTGCCGCGGTCGCGCATGGAGAAGCTGCGCTGCAGCTCCAGCGTTCGGATGAAGGTCAGCAGGAAGACTTTGTTGTTGATCAGCTGAGCAAAGAGCTTCAAGGCCTTCTCCACGCTCTGCTGCCCGTTGCCTTGCACCTACAGTGGAGGAGAGCACGTCCATCAGACAAGGCATGGGAGGATAAGGGGTTGGAGGGCAGCCCTGCATCCCCCCTGGGGTCGTCCTGCCAAAAATGTGGGGGTAAATCATGGAATCATAGGAGGGTTTGGGTGGGAAGGGACCTTAAAGCTGATCTCATTCCAACCCCCTGCCACAGGCAGGGACACCTTCCACTGGACCAGGTTGCTCCAAGCCCTGTCCAGCCAGGTGTTCTACACTTCCAGGGATGGGGAGTCCACAGCCTCTCTGTGCAACCTGTGCCAGGGCCTCAGCACCCTCACAGGGAAGAATTTCTCCCTAACATCTCATCCGAGCCTCCTCTCTTTCAGTTTGAACACATTCCCCCTTGTCCTGTCCCTCCAGTTCCTGATGCAGAGTTCATCTCCAGCTCCCTTGTGAGCTACTTTGGGTACTGGAAGGTGCTCTGAGGCCTCCACACAACCTTCTCTTCTCCAGGCTGAACAGCCCCCACTCTCTCAGCCTGTTTCCATAGGGCAGGTGCTCCAATCCCCTTATCAGCTTTGTGGCCTCCTCTAGACCTGCTCCAAACAGTTCCTTGTCCTTCTCATGCTGGGGGCAACAGAATCATACCCAGCATGGTTTAACCCTGGGTGCACAAGCCAGCAGCCCGTCTCTCAGGGTCTCAGCATCCCTGAACATGGTCCCTGGTCCATCCTGATCAAACCTCACCCCTCCTGTCCTCCCCCAGCACGGCTCCCCTTAATCCTTGCTCTGAGCTGCACTCTCTGCACGCCATAAAGCTGCTGCTTCGAGGCTAACGGCCCTATAAGTGACACACAGTTCTGCTTGTTCTGCACAAAAAGTGACACTCTTGTAAGTAAATTAAATACTAATTTAGACTATTGCTTTATTATGGGACAAGTGTAAAAAATTAATTGAGGCTTTCAGCCAGTTGCGGATTCAAGTAATTCATTACAAGTGAAAATGATGAACTACATGAAGCAACTCTTTACCAAACATCTTGGAGACTTATGTATTGGTTTTACTAACGTTACATAATTAAGCAACTGTGTAATTGGCAACACATTTATCACTTCTGCAATTCTGTTTTTCATGAGTAAAACAAAAAGCATTCATATTTGTTTGCTGGAGCATCAGCTTAGTTGGCAATTCCAACAGCAAACGTAATGCACGGAGCTGGAAAACTCAGGGCACAGGAATGGGTTGGGAGAAGCTGGTTGTGTTTTATCAACACCACAGCAACTGCTCGGTGCTGGGGGCCCACTGGAATCTAAATTGAGGTGTTCAGGCTGAGCAGTGCCTGCCTGGAAAAGCAATGCAGCTCTGTGGAGCACGAGCAACTGAGACTCCTTCCTCCTAAATCCGACCCCTGGTCTGTGTGAAGGCAACACTTGAGCAATCCCAGCCTGTGAGAGGCAGAGCTGAGCCTGGTAGCTCTGGGCATCCCGGGGGCAGAGGGCAGTGCCATCCCAGGGGCAGGATGGCAGCCCCTGCCTGGGTGGCAGATGTTTCTTGAAGCACCATCATTGTTTTTTGGTGCTCTCCCAGGAGAGCAGGGCCCACCTGCGAGGTGACCTGATGGAGCCTTTAATGTTACCAGTTCTTCTACATCCTCGGTGAAAATATTTTATATCTGTTTACACATCCTGGTGGAAAAATCAGGGAGATGGAAGTGCTTGCTGGCCAGCCTGGGCAGGGCATTCCTCTTGCCCTCCTGTGGACACGCCATGGAACAGCAGCAGGATGCTCCAGGCAGGATGCTCCAGGCAGGATGCTCCAGGGATGCTCCAGGCACGCAGCCTTCCCCTGCCCCGTGAGGTGACTAAGGACGACTTTAAAGCACACCCATAACTTTTCTGATGTGCTCTGCTGCTGGCCTATAGCAATATAAACCCCCATAAAATAAAAATAAAGTAACACCGCAGGGGAGAAACCAAAAGGAATCAGGCAGTGTGGGATGAGATAAAACACCAGCTCCTGAGTTAAGATGAACTCTGGGCTCGCCCCACTGACCTCGGAGTCTCTAATAAGATTTAGTGTGAAGGCATAAAGGTGCTTCAGGGTTTCCCACTGGGTTCCTTGGGGGCTCAGGGAGCACAGCCTGGGTGTTACCTCCAGCTCCCGCAGGACAGGGTGGTCCTCGATGCCAGGGAAAAGGACCCTCATGGCATAAGTCCGGTAGTCCAGGTAGGGAATCCCAGAGCGATCCAGGTCACTGGTTAACTCATTGATGTCCGTCTGCAGCTCTGCAAAGGCTGTTCAGGGAGAAGGGAACAGGGCACAAAGAGGTGAACTCTGGGAGCTGAGGTTTGGGAAGAAGGTCTTGGGGAGGTCTGGCTGCCTGCTATCCCAGGAATCTGGGCTTTGGAGAGGTCTGTCTGCCTGCTATCCCAGGAATCTGGGCTCTGGGGAGGACGGAGGACTTGGTTCCTGCTCTCCCAGGAATCCAGGTTTTGGAGAGGTCTGGCTGCCTGCTCTCCCAGGAATCTGGGCTTTGGGGAGGACTTGGTTCCTGCTCTCCCAGGAATCCAGGCTTTGGAGAGGTCTGGCTGCCTGCTTTCCCAGGAATCTGGGCTTTGGGGAGGACTTGGTTCCTGCTCTCCCAGGAATCCGGGCTGCCTGCTCTCCCTGTGGACACGGCAGCCCCCATAAAGGGGTCAGCTCAGGGACTGATTCAGAGGAGCCCTGGCCTTGTAGCTCAGACAGCCCCTCACCCTTGGAGACTGAGAGCACTCGCTGCACAGAGCAGACACTGAGAACAAAGATGCTGCTTAATTTGTATGCGGTTCACACCTGTGCACACACACCTAAAACACCTTTAAAGGCTGTGATAGAAATAAGGATCTATTTTCCATAACTTGGTGCCTCCCATTCCTTTCTTCTTCTTCTCCTCTATCAACAGTAGCCAAAATAATCAAATCTGAGGCAGATCAAATCCAAGCTGCTGCAGGGGTCAGGAAGGAATTTATTCTTCCTCTCATAACATAACATCACTGTGTTGTACAGCTGTATGTGTCTCCTTGTGTTCCCTCTCCAAAGGGTGACACGCTGGCTCAGGGAGGCCTCTGTACCCCAGCTGGGCTGTGGTTCCTCTTGAATAAATCTCATTTTTTTCCCTGTGCTTTCAAGGCTATCCTTGAAATCAGCTGAACGAATCCAGTGCCACTCTCTCTACATACAGGGGTCACAGCGTGAAATCTGCAGCTCTCTATTTATTTCACTTTGATTCACTAAGCCCCTTTCCAGGTGGAAGGAAACAAGAGAAATATCCTCCCAAAAAACCACCTTCACCTGTGATCCACTGCAAGGGGCAGGACCTGTCCACGCAGAAACTTGCAATTAGCAGGTCTGACTATTCCAAATAACACAAAATTTCCCAGAAGCAAATGTTTGAGGAGCTTCTTCCTTCCCCTGAGACCTACCCTTACTGCTTACATTTATAAACTGGAGGAGGGACTGGGCCAGCTTTCCAGCCCTCCTGCCTCCCTTGTGAGATATGTGGTGTTACTTGGGGGGGTCTGAATCTCCTCTGCATACACTCCCTCTCTCTCTGCTTTTCTAAAAGTCCCCCACTAAAAAGCCATCAGACAAGGGGACATGCTGCGCCGGGCACCCCGGGGCTCACGCCATGCGATCCAGGCACGTCACTTAAGCAGGATCAAGCTCTAATCCTATTCTCTGCACATCAGGCGGCAGAGCCGTGTCTGCTGCTGGCACACTTGTGGCTGCCCACCCTGCCGTGCAAACCCCAGGGAGGCTCCTTGCTGCAACCTTCAGGGGACTGGGAAAACTGGGAACACGAGCACGGAGCCACAGCACCCAGAGAGCGCCCAGACCCGGGCTGTACCCACCCTCCTTGCACTCCAGGGCCACCCGGGATTCCAGATTGTCCATCTGCATCTGCAGCCTCTTGAGGGTCAGGTCGTTCTCCCGGGACTTGCGCTTGTAGGCGATGAGGACGATGATGACGATGATGAGGAGCAGGCTGCCCCCGGCCGCGATGCTGACGATGGCTGGCAGGGTCAGCAGGCTGTCCGAGATGATGCTCACCGAGCCAGGGGAGAAGAGGACGCCACCAACACGCACCTACAAAGCACAGCGCAGGTGACCAGCAGCTTTAGGGTGTCACATGTCCCAAAGCCCCGTCCTTCCCACTCCAGGGGCTGTGCAGATCCCTCAGGAAACCCTGAACCACTCCTGTTTAAGAATATAAACCTCCAACTGCCTTCGAACAGAGGGTGCTGCTTATGTGAACACAGGGAGGCTTCAAGAGATGATAAATGTGCCAGCCCTTCACTATCTGGGCTTTGTTCTTATTATCTGATGGCTCCATTTGACTTCCATTTTATAAGCTTTCAACTCCCTTTTGTAAACCGTGGACATTAGCAACCCACTGATAATTCCACTGACAAGAAACCAGAGTGACTGGAAGGAGAGAGCAGAGGAGGGAACACAAAGCCCCACATAAAGCTATGGAGCAAACTGGCTGGAGTGAACACCAGGACAGGCTTTTCTTGGATGTGCCCCGGCCACAGATGCGAGCAGCTCTCAGCCAGGTTGTGCTTCTGGGAATCACACTGTGATAATCTGAATATGTTTTGGATGCTGAACATAAAGGGAAATAAATCACAATTACAATCTCATTTGGGCTCTACTCATGCCCTTCGGCAGCTGCAGTTCGGTCTGCGGGCAGAGCAGAGGAAGCTGCGGTGCCCAAAACCACAGCAGAGGAAGGCACCCACTGTTACCCTGGATGAGGCTGTTGCTCCAACCTCTCCAGTGTTCAGATGTTCCTGGCTCCTGCTTCAGGAAAAGGCAAAACCTTTCCATCCGCTTAGCAGATCAGGTCTGGCTACACGGGCTGATGAAATCCCTCCGGGAGGGAAATCTCTGGAAATGGTCTCATCCTCATCCAGAGGAAGGTTGGTACCCGGTGCCAAAGGCACTGCTGGAAAGAGTTATTCTTTCCAGAAGGCTCTCATAGTAGGGAGTGAGTCTCAGGGAAGGACAAAGTTTCTCTGTGCTAATCCACATCAATACTTTAAGCTTCCAATCAGACAGAAATGAAGATCTAAAATCCTGCCAGTCCTTGGACAAGGGACTGCTCTCAGAATCCAAGCGAGTCAGGGAACTGGAGAAGGAGGAGAAAGGATGGAAAGGAGGGAGGAGAGGGATGCTGATGGAGTGTTTGGTCCCTCACCATCACTTTGTGCTGTCCAGTGAGGTTTGGGGGCTCACACAGCAGTTGGGTCTCAGAGACAGTGACGGCGCAGGGGGTTTCTCCGATCAGCACGGTGTAGTTGAGTTTGGCTCCTCCCGGGGCAGGTGGGCACAGGTTTCTGCCCTAGGGACAAGCAGAGAGCACACTGACAAAGGTGCAGCACATTTCTGCAGTTCCATCTCACCCCCAGCTTGTGCTCCAGCCTACACTCAGTCTGGTGTGCCCCATTCTCCAAAGGAGGGATAAAGCTCCACTCTCTGGGGTTTTTTGCCTCCCATGGGGTGGGCAGGGGGTCTCCTTACCTTCAGGATGATGGGTGACCCCGGCTTCTGCTCCAGCACCCCGCTGGGGCTCAGCATTTCGAACGTGGGGTTGGGGTAGTAGATGAACTTGGTGTCGTTGTAGACCAGCAGGGAGTGCACGTTGTTGAAGATGAAGCCGAACTCGTCCGGCCGCTCCACGGCGTCCTGGCCGGGCCGGTAGTGGGGGCTCAGGGGGGGCGCGAGGCACAGCAGCGCCGTGGCGTTCACCACCTTGCACACCTGCGGGGAAGGGGATGCTCGGAAGGACAGCAGGGGGAAAAAACCACCCTGACCTGCACAAGGACTCCCTAAATTCTCCCGGGAAAGTCGAGAGGACTCAAGTTAAGCTGGAAGTATTTAATCCAGGCTTGATGCTTGTTGATTTTAGAGGGCTTTTCCAACCTTAGTGGTTCTGTGATGCTTTACAGCCATATTTTGGGGTCATTTGCTCCCTCCCTTCAGCCAGCAGCAAAGCACTGGTGCAGGGACAGAGAATGAGCTCAAAATGAGCTGTGTTTCAGTGGAGCTAAAGGTTTGCACGGCAGACCTTACCCCTTTTTCTTTATTTTTCCTTTCTTTTCTTTCCAATCCCATCCTCTCTGGCAATGCTCCGAAACAGGCCCACAGGGAATATCTTCTCCCTCCTACAAATGAGTGGTTAGAGGAAATTCCCAAATGCCAGCGAGGGAAAGGAACCATCATCTGACACTCGTGGGCTGGAGGTAACATGAAGGTCATCTCCTGCCAGGCTGAGGACATCCATGGCTCCTCCAGCCCCCAGAGCAGGGAGATGGCTGATTTATGAGACTCTTGCCTTGTAAAGCAGCAAGAGCCCAACCATTTGGCCTCCCTCCCTAAGAGGAAGATTTAATTTCACTCAATTTCATGTCTTCAGAATTATTTTTGTAGCACTATAACTGCAAGTGCTAGCAACAAAATCAGATGTCTTTTTAAAAAGAGCTCGGATGAAAAAGGTCTTGAGGGGGAGAAAAGGAATAGGAAAAAACTGCTAAGTGATTTGTCCTTTCCAAGATAATACAGATTCAGTCACAAAGATCACTGCATAGAAACAATATATTTCAGTTTTACTTGATCGAAACAATTTCTGAGGTCCTGGAGGTATAATTCTTACTTGTAGCATAGAAGAACATCTCTTAGTTCCCATTTAGCTGGGGATTCATTTCAGTTTCTCACCCATGGACTGAAAAAATACGGATAAGGGAAGGAAGTGGCATTCCCGATCAACCCTGAGCTCTGCTATCGACTCCTTGCTGTGGGAACATCAGGGTGACAGGAGGAAGGAGGGGAAGGAGGCATAAAAGCAACACTCAGCTCACCAAAACACCCAGAGCCAGGGTGTTCATAGGAAGGAGAGACTCGTTAAACTTAACTTTGCCAGAAAGCACAGGACTACAGTGGGAAGTGTGGAGCAGCTGGGAATGATGGGGACAGCTACACTCGGAATTTCCATCAGGACATATCTGTAGAGCTGAGCTGGGTACTGGGAATGGACAGATGCTGGGGAAAGGAGAGTTCTCAGGGGCTCTGACAAAAGAAGAATTTCAGGAGTGAAACAAGTTTATCTGACACAAGGCAGAACTTGAGGTGATGGAGATGACCTAAAGAAATCCTCCATTTCTAGCACTGAAAACTCCTCGGCAATTACGGTGCAGCTGAGGAAATGATTTCCCATTTCCATATGTCAAAATCCTTCTTTCCAGGGTCCCAGATTGGGGTAAGGTTGGGAAATACCCCCAAGGCAGCTTTGGCCAGAGCTGTGCCTGCCCTGTAGACAGCACTGGCACCAGAGCCTGCATCCAGGTGGGGGCACGCAGGGGGATGCACTGCACTGACAGCACCTACTTACGTTGACGAACTCCTTCCCGTTGTACTTGACGCGGATCCGCGGCTCCTGGATGACATCCAGGTTGGAGCCCGTGATGGTCAGGGGTGTGTGTCCGCTGCGGAGAACCAGGAGAGACCTCATTAATGGGGCAGGGGCTGTGCACAGAGCCCGGGCTGCACAGGGACGGTGCCTGTAGGGCTCAGAAAGGTGTTTTCTGCAGACACCCCAGGCCCCAGCGTGGATTTATCTCCACTCCCTGTGGAGTCACTGGGAAGGGCTGTTGTTGCTTCTCTGCCCTCAGCTGCACCCTCGCCCACCTCCAACACTGCAAGGCAGCAGGGTGGGGAAGCGAAGAAATCAACGGAGCTGAGACTAAACTTGTAAGACAATAAATTAGTCACAGTGTTTAATGATTTACGCAGTGCCGGTTTTAAGGCCCACGCTAAATGGTTCGTGCGGTGAAGGAACTGACGTGCTCTTGCCTCTGGACTGCAGACGCAGCAAGCTGTCACCCAGAGCAGGGGAGGGCTGGGGAGCCATCAGGGCCACGGGAGATGCAGCCCCCAGGGCCAGAGTCCCCCCATTCTCCTGCAGCCAGTGCCCCGAGCAAGGCCTTTCACTCTCCTTTCACGTGTGAACTGGAGCAGCACAGCCCAGAGTCACCCAAGGCTCCAACACCTCCAGTGCTGTTCCCTCTGACCCCTCTGCCCAGCTCATCCAACCCAGCTCCTCTGGAACCACACACCATCCTGAATTTGGACTCCAAGCAAACACCTCCAGAGTGTCCTGTGAGACACTGACTTCTTTCAAGGGCAATTTAAAAAAAAAAAAGAATTGGGATTTGACATGACTAGCAGTGTTACAGCCCTTGTGAGCACAACCATCAAAGTAAAATTGCATGAAGAGTATGGCCCAGGGTTTTTAGCAGTGACAATGTCACGATGATGTGACAGCACCAGCCACCCTGTTCCCAGCAGTGAATCTGGGATAACAGTACATTTTGATTCACATCAGATTTCTTTGTGGTTGCTGGTTTTGTTTCATTCCAGGACTACAAGAAGGAGCCTTTAGTGGGCAATTGTGCCCCTCTGCAGCAGACGGGAGTGATCTTGGCTTTATTTGTGCCCCCAGAATCTCGGTGCAGACTGCCCAAAGAGCCTTGGGAAACACAACTACTGATTTCTGGTAAACGCAAACGCCACGGACGCCCAGCCCTGCCAAATCCAGGATGGTGGGTGGGATGTGCATCCCCCAGCAGACCCTGCTTTGGCCTGAGTGTGCTGAGACAGAAGACCCACTGTCTGAGCTGTGGAGGACCCGCCGTCAGACCCACGTTGTTACCTGGCGATGCTCCACTCGGGCTCGATGTGCTGCACTCTGGGGTCGTCGATGTACTCGAAGTGCAAGGTCCTCTCCAGCTGAGCCCTGTCCACGCTGACAGAGACCTGAACAGCGCCCAGGCCGTGGGCTGACGGGGCGGACACGCACACAATCTCGTTTGTGGATCGCCTGGGCAGGAGGGAAATGGGGAAGCCTTAACACGGTGAGGGGACAGAAAAGAGCCCTTTGTCCTGTCCCGGGGCAGCTCAACAAAGGGCTGAGCCATCAGAGAGCCCCACATTGACACCTGTGAAGGGGACGAGCTCCCCAGACAGGCAGGAGGGTCTCAGTGGCATGGGAGGGAGGGAGGGGAGCTCTGCCCACCGAGAGAGCAGCGCAGCCTCCCTGGAATCACTCTTTGTGCCAAACTGCAGCCTCCTGCATCCCCCTGAACCCGCTGCCTTCTGCTGGGCGTGTGAAAACAGATGGCTGCTTTTTAAATGGGATGCATAAGCTCACTCAAAAGCCAAATTCTTTCCCTCCCCACCCCACTGCACACACGAGGCTCTTGTGAGAGGCATAATGGAGCCGGCAGCCCCCGCCTGGGAAGGGCGATGCCACGGTCACCGCTGCCTTTGGCTTTGTCTCCCCATCAGAGCGGGGTGACCTCGGGCTCGGCGCTGGCTGGCTGGACACAACAGACCATCTGCTTCCATCAGAGCCCCAGAGAAGGTCGAGGCAGCAGCGTGGCGAGGTGCTGTCAGAGCACAAAGTGCCAGTGGGTGGGTGGATGGAGAAGGGGAATGAGATCTGAGCATCCAGAGCAGAGCTCTGAAGAACCACATGGCTCTGCGGTGAGCCTGGACATTGATCCTACAAAAACGGCTGGAGTGACATCCCTGGAAAGGCCAGTGTTCCTGCACAGCCACCTGTGGTTGTCCTTCCTCCCCAAACCTGTCCCTGGCTCACAGGAAAGCCTGTGCGGTTTCTGTGGCTCGTTTAATTTTGGGTTCTCCCAAAATTGGTGGTCTGCAGCACCACTGACAGTCTGGCACTCAAATCAAAAACTGGCACTCCTGAACGTCCAGTCTTCGCCATCCTCACCCTCCTCAGGGGTTGTGCAGCTCATGGAGGTGCCTGCATGGCTGAGTGTCACTGCTCTGCTTCCAGCAAAGCTCTGGTGTCTGTGCCTGGCAGGGGGATGCTGTGTGGGCATTTTTTGGGGCTCTTCCACACTCCCTGCCCTCCCTGAGGAGTACGGACACATCACTGAGCACTGGGCATTTCAGGGGGCACGGAACAGCAGGTACCATGATGTCCCCAGCTCTCACCTTGGCACTTCATCCACCACAACTGAGGCAACGGAAACAACCTCCTAAAACACCTTAAACAAATTGTGCTCGACTGCTTCTGTGGATGCAATTACACATCTACCCCTTCCTGCTCTCCTCCTCCTCTCCCCTCCCTCATCCTATTCTCACTCTCCACCTAGGATTAATTTAACCACAAAGGCATCCTTGTGTGAGGAGTGGGTTTCTCCACCTTCCTTGCTGAGCCTCGGAGTGTTTTCTGTGCATGCCCGTGCAGTTGATGAGATTCCTGCTGCTGTCTGCTCTGCTGCTGTCTGCTCTGCTGCCTGCACTGCTGCTGCCTGCACTGCTGCCTGCACTGCTGCTGCCTGCTCTGCTGCCTGCACTGCTGCTGCCTGCTCTGCTGCCTGCACTGCTGTCTGCTCTGCTGCTGCCTGCTCTGCTGCCTGCACTGCTGCTGCCTGCACTGCTGCCTGTGCTGCCACTGCCTGCTCTGCTGCTGCCTGCACAGCTGCCTGCGCTGCTGCTGCTGCCTGCTCTGCTGCTCCCTGCACTGCTGCCTGCTCAGCTCTGGCACAAGATCCAGAGTGACGCATCGCTGCTGGCAGAGAGCAGCTCCCAGCTCCCTCTGATCAGCTAATTAGCTTTCTGTGCTATTATTATGTCGTCATGGTGAATCTACCCACTCCTCCGACCAGAGAGGGGAGAATGGGGGAAGCTGTAATTAGAGGGAATCTCATTAGAAACTGCCTCATCTCATCAGGCTCCCCCACACCCCCCGAGTACAATTGGAGTTTGCTGCCTCCAAACAGCCCAAGCCAAACAAAGTGCACAGCGTGACCCACGTGAAGGATGGGGCTGTTCAGACATTGCTGCTCTCCTTGGTTGAGTTTCTGCTTCCCGCTGTAATTAGAATATCCAGGGAATCCAAAACTCTTCCAGGTTTTGCAGGTCAGCATCTGCAGGTTGCCTGAATGAAATGAGGTATTTAAGGGATGATATTCCAGGGCTGATTCTGCTCTTCTGCTGGTGGGTAATGCTGTTCCCAGAGAGAGCAACCTGGCATCTTTGTTTTGGAAATGGGAAGAAATATTGATGGATTGGTTACATTGCCTAGCACTGGGAGAACTGATCCACACCAGAAGATCTCAGCACATCCAGAGCTCCCAAAGCACCATCCTAGGATGGATACAGAATAAGCACTGCTAATAACCCACTCTGCTCCCACATCTGAACGCCCACAGTTCCCCTATCAAAGAACCCCCTCAATCTTCCAGATGAGAAATTCACCTCCAGGGGTCTTTACTTTCCCAGAAACTTCCTCAGCTCCTCCTGGGAAGGCCCAGTGAAGATGTGACAAGCAGAGCCCCAGGCTGCCCCACAGGCTGTGCCCGCTGCCAGCTGTTTTGGGCACCTCTGTCGGCAGGGCAGGGCTGTGTATGTGATGCACACAGATGCAAACCCCAAGCGCCTCCTTTTTAACTAAGCCCCAAGAAAGCCCATTAAACCCTGCAAATGTCAACTCTGTGTTTACACTGCTGGGTAAAAAGCAAATTTGCCATGGAAATCCCACTGGAGAATGATGGCTGTGCGAGTTCCTTGGCAGGAGGTGTGTGCAGCCCCTCGCCTTGCTCTGCCCACCAGGACCCCACCCCTCACTCACACCATTTTTAGGGGGTCGAGGCACCTGCAGCAGGGGCTGCAATAAAAGCAATGCAAGGTGTTGATCTGTGAAAAAAAGAAATTAGATGTTTCTTATAAATGTTACATTTTCTTCATACCACCTGGGCTGGGAGCAGGTACTGATGACTAACATAAATATTTTACCACTACGGTGATGTTTGTCTGAAATTTTTGGAGTAATTAACGTTGTAACAGCATTAAAATCAAACAACGAGCAGCACTAACATGATGAATCCCTCCTTAGCCATGCAAGCCTCAGCCTCAGTAAGAAGAGAAAAGATGGTTTCATGCAATAAAAGAGGGGATGGGAACTCTCAGGGATTGCCAGAGGGATTTTTGCCGTGGCTGCACATTCAGCCACAGCAGACACTGGGTGGTGCAAAGCCAGGACGAGCAGGCAGGAGCCCACACACTGGCCCAGCTGGGCCCCTTACCCATGGAATTCGCAGCTCTGGTTCCCCAGGAGCACTGACACACGGCTGCCAGCTCCCAGGTAGTGCCCAGAGATGGTCACCATCGTCCCTCCTGACTCTGGACCACGGCTGGGATTCAGGAAACTCACCACTGGAGTCTGGAGAAAGGAAAGGACAAATTCAGTGCACCTGCCTGCAACGAGGGAGCTGCTGTGAAGCACCATCCCCGAGCATCTTCATGCTCTGGCTGAGGTGGGTTATCTTTTTAACCAAGAAAAGCAAAATAGGGACGTGTCCTGGACATCTGGCAAATGTCCTGCTACGTTTTCTGACCCAAAACAATTGCAAATTCAGCCTCGGCAAAGTTACAGATTCACCTTCAACTCTGTTCCTAAGCAAAAGTAAATTGATTGCGCTGCAGTTTGAAAAACTAAATACGTCCAAGCAAACTGCCACAATGGAAATTTGAACCTGAATATTTAGAGTTTACCAATGTGGGAATGCATCAAAAAAACCCCACCAGGGCCTGGTAATGGGAAATGCTGCCCGACTACAACAAAAGGCAATACCATCAGCTCCAGCTCCATATGAACCATCAGTGATGGAACTGTGGGAGCAGAGCCTTTTTCCCATTGCTGATGGAAAGACACCCTTGGTGGGTAACCTTAGATCCCACTTGGCATTTTATTGGTGAAATTATCACAGCAATGCCACACCTTGCACCAGGGTGGCTGGTTATGTCCTTAACAGAATTTGCAGAAAGCAGGTACCCTTTTATTTCTTTTCAATCAGTGGATATTACCAAATTGTTTTACTAATGCTTTCACATTATCCTCTTTATAACTCTCATCAGCAAGGGCTGGCAGGCTCCCAGCTCTGCTCCCCTGGGGTCACCTGCCTGGCAGCTCCATGAGTTGCTCCTGTTTTCCCAACACAACATTTGTTTTCTGGGTGACACAGCATTTGCCAAAGCAGCTCAGACAGAAAGATTCTTTGACCCTGACTCCTGAACAGGCCAGGGAAAAATATACCATCCACCCTGTTCTGGATAATGGTGGAATAATGTTGCAGGAGGGAGAGATTAATCCTTCCACTGCTCTTATCCTGGCTGGGGTCAGCCGTTGGAATTGATGAGCCTTGTGGGGCCCTTCCAGCTCAGGATATTCCAGGGTTACCCCAGTCCATGGCACTATCAGGCAACAGGAATGGCAACAGCAATGTTTACACCAGGAAGGCTTGGGAGCATTTCACACAGCCAAGAGGACTGATTCCAAAACGGGAAAAACAAACCTCCAAAGGATGCTCAGTGCATGATTGTCCATCAAAAACCTCCTTCAAAATCAAGCCCAACCCTGGGAACTGTTCCCAAGGTGATTTGGGAACAAGCTGCAATGCTGTGGGCACTCCAGACATTCCCAGCCACCCTCCTCCTCCTCCTCCTGCAGTCTGGGGTCAGACGGCTCGTGGGAGCCCAGGGGTAGGAAGGAGCAGCTATTCCAGACATCCTTGTGGTCCAGCAGAGCCCCCCACACACCAGTACAGAGCGTACTGGGCAGCACAGCCCTTCTCTGCAGGCAAAATCAATGACAAACACTCCCTGATGCCTCTGGTGTGAGCATCACCTTGCCCAAGCACTGCAATCCTGGGAAATTCAAAGCATTGCTGAAAATAGAAGCTCGGGCTGTAACTCCGAGTGGTCACTCTTGTAAATAAGGTTAACACAGGTAGGCTGAGAGCCCATCCTAGAGACCTACAAAGTCCCAAGGATGGGATGCAGGAGGCACTGGAGGAGGGCCTGAAAGCTGAGGAAGAATTTTCCATCTTCAGCTCATGATTTGGTGATAATTATGACAGATTTACTGAGCCAAAGCAGCTCCAAGGTTCCACCTCCCCAGATAGAAGGGGTGTCATTAAGATGCCAGTGTGGCTCCTGCACCATGGCAGGCACCAGATGAGCTCACCAAGGCACGAACCCTCCCAGGGTCAGCACAGAGCTCTGCTCTGAGCTACCAATCAATTTTAATGCTGGCTTTAATGGCATAAACCAGCTGTAATGGAATCTGTGGCAGCACTAAAGAGAAAAGTAGAGGCCAACTAACAAAAGGAAATGTTGTGCTGGAAGTTTTAGACGCCTGAGAAAAAGGGACGATAAAATCAGTGTAAGTGCTGGAAACCAGAAGTAACAATGCAAAGGGATAATGCTCAGCATATGCACCAGGTTGCTGCAAGATGCTGCTCCAAGATTCATCTCTGCAATTCCCTTCCACTGGTTCCTGGCTATTATTTAACACAAGGCAGGAGAGCATCCTCCTGGTGTCTCATGGGAACGTGCCTTTGGACGGTGTTAAATCCGGGACTACCCGAGCACTGCCCTGTCATGATCAGGGGGATTTCTGGAATATTTGAGCAAAACAGGCTGATATTTTGCACCCCTGCTGTTGCTGATTAAATGAAATGCCAGGAGAGGATGTTTCCTACAACACTGATAGGGTGGCAGGGGCTGGCTTGATTTATCTCTCAATTAGTTTACAAATTGTGGACAATTGTTAAGTGCTGGCATTTCCCTGCATACAGATTCCACTAAGCACAAAATCAATGGGCCTGGATGAAATGCCCTGTTTAGGCAAAACTGGAGATATGGGAAACCTCAGCGTTGGGTTTTCAGTTCCTGATTCAAAAAGCTGCTAATTAAACAACAGACAGACACAACCCATGCCATCAGTGGAAGTCCACCAACCCTAAGAGGATCTCTCCACTGTGCAGAGAAAGCCTACACTAAGCCAGCGTCCTGGGAGGAGGAGAAAAAAAATCCCTAAATACCTGAATGCAGAATAAATAATATCATGTCCCTCCCATCCCAAAAGGTGTCATGGGGAAAAATTACATCAACAGACACAGAAAGTCAGATATGTTTAGGTGTCACAGGCAGTTGATTGAGCTTTGAGCAGAAGTTCAGTCCCTGAGCTGCAGAGGGATGGACTCTGGTGCTTCTCTCCTGCTGTTGTGTTTCTGTGTTCATGCAAAAGGGCCTGTTGGTGCCTGTACATATACACATGTATGTAGAGAAACATGCCCCAAACCAGCAAGAAGCAGCCCCAGATCCACCCCCATTAACCAAGCACCAACTAGAGCAGGTTATCACATGCTTTGAGGCCCTGGCACAGGGTGCCCAGAGAAGCTGTGGCTGCCCCTGGATCCCTGGAAGTGTCCAAGGCCAGGTTGGACGGGGCTTGGAGCAACCTGGGCTGGTGGAAGGTGTCCCTGCCCATGGCAGGGTCAGGGGAACTGCATCATCTCTTCCAACTCAAAACATTCTATGATTCTATAATCACTACTTTGGAGGTGCAAACCTGAACCCAAATGCTGTGGAAAACCTGAGCTGAGGTTTATTCTCAGGCTTGTGTGAGCTCACTCTAGGTCCTCAACGCTGGGCTTATCGACTGGGCTACCAACAATCGGGCAACACCAGCATCGGAAAAAGACAGCAATTTGGGGATTGTCTTCTGGAGCTGAGCCCCATCCATCTGTCACAGGCACTGGCAGGGCAGGGTGTTCCCCTGGGACCCCCGTGCTGTCCCCCCTGGTCAGGACACTCACCACAAACATGTACTGCTGCGCCGACTTGGCCGTGAACTCCGGCTTGCACTCTCCGATGCACAGGAGCACTGGGCCGGAGCTGATCCCTGGAAGCGCCTGCCCCATTTCACAGACGATCCTGGAAGCAGAAAATGCCGCAGGGAAGCTTTGGCAGGAGCTGCCAGCAGTGCCCTGCACAGCTCCACGCAGGGCTGGCTTCCTCTGGTTCTCCTATCTTTCCCCCACCCTCCCCTTCCTCTTTAACTTTGATATCTGCCTCTTTGGAAGAAGTTAATTACTGAGTCTATTTTTACCCCATGTAGTAATTTAAAGAAAAAAAATCAAAATTAGACATAATTATTACAAGCTGTAAACTCTAGAGCAAAGCAGAGCACTAATGGCAATATATTAGCCAGTAGCAAAGTGAGTGCTAAGTCCTTAGAGTAACAGATGAGTTCATTAAGGGAACAGCTCACACTGCAGTCTCCCAGTTAATCAAAACTGGAGAAGCCTGCCTGGGAATGATAGAGACAGCCATGGAGAGCAGCTTTTGCAGGGAGACAGGGCTGGCTACCACAGAACACCCTGATGCTGGTCACAGGAGGCAGTGGCACCAAAGGACATGGTCTTCATGCTCCTGGTGTGGGCCAGCTCAGCCCTGGGAGGCACATCCTGAGGCTGGGAAAGCTGCACAGACAGGGAGAGCTGCCAGGGTTAACCACAGCTGATCACCCTGTGGATGCATAACCCCAAAATCCCAGGGCACTGGGGATGTGTAACAGCAGCTGGCCATGGGATAAACGGGATGCCAGTCACGCCAGCAGGTCTGAGGGAGGGTTTCAAAGGGGCATCAGCTGGCAGGGCTCTCCAGCTGGACCTAAAGGGGATGGATGCTGCTTGCTCCGTGGCAACGCTGGAAAGATAAATTCAAGAGCATCCTTCCATGCATGGAAACCTGAGCGTGGGAGTAAACCTGCCTGGGGGATGGAAACATGAGGATGGGATTGACCTGCCTCAGGGATGGGAATCTGAGGGTTGGAGGAACTTGCCTCTGTGATGAAAACCTCGGGGTAGGAGTAACTTGCCTCGAGCAGGGGGTGCAGTGACCTCCACGATGAGACATTTGTGGGTGTGTGACCCTGAGAGTGAGCTCAGAGCAAGAGCCAGAGCATCCTCTGCCCAGGGAGGCTGAAGGGGCAGGGGGAAGCGCTCACTCCTCTGCCTATCACACACAAATGCACAAAAGGCTCCAATTTGGGAAGGCAGCGTTTGAGCCGCCTTCAGCAGCATTAAACTCACTGCAAATAAAATAAAATGGAAAGACTGAAGGAAAAAAAAGAACCTGCAGATCGCCTGCACAGGTGATGCCAGGAGGCCTGATGAAATACATACATGCTGGTAAAGAGCTCTAACGTGCACGTCCTCATTGCTGCACATCAAAAGGGGCTGCCTAGAGAGACGCTGCCTTTGGAGAGCAGCGATTGAAGCGTCTCAGCTGCGCGCCTTCATCTGCCACGTGCTGCCCGCTCTGCCTTCCAGCCCCGCAGTGCCCCTGCACCTCTCTGCCTCTTCTTTCATGGCTCCTCCTCACCTCCATTGCAGCAGGGCCAGCAGGCAGCTTTTGGGGTGCAGGGCTGGCACCTGGGAGCAGCAATCTCTGCTCCTGCCAGCCCACAGGCAAACAGAGCCAGGGGAAGTGATTCCTGACACCCCACCGGCTGGAGAAGAGTGGGGAGGTTTTCTCCCGCATGGAGCAAGGATGCACCAAGCAAGGGAACACCAAATACTCAACAATTCGCCGGTAAAGCAGCAGCTGCCTCACGGGTTGGGCAGGACTGGGTGCAGGAAGGGCACAAGTGACCTGGAACACCTGATCCCGGTTCCTGCTAAAAGCCAAATTCCCAGCAGGTACCTTGTTAGGACATGATGCATTCGGTAGAGCTGTAGGGTGCTGATTGCTGGGCTAAGTGGCCCTTTCACCAACATTAACCTAATTGCTGGCTGATAGATTGTGTGGCTGGAGCATATGGCGAGTCATTACAGTCTTGGAATTCAGTCTGCCCACAGAACCCTTAAGAGGGTCCTTTTATCTGCATTCATCTTTAAAAGGCAGCTCTCATGCTAACGCTTGCTGTTATCTGCCCAGGGTAAATGTTTTAATGATGTTAACAAACTTTGAAAGCTCAAGAGCCATAATTAGAGTCATGATTATAAAATCAGAGTTTCATACCATCAAAGGAGGATAATTTCATAATCTTCCGTCCTTTATTTGAAAAATAAAATAAAACAAAGTACTGCTCAGCAGAACAGCCCAAACTGCTTGTTGGTGCAGTCGTTGGAGCCATTCCTGCAGTCACACCAAGGCACACCCTTCATCCAGTCATCCCATGACACCCTGACACATCCTCACTGCTCAGAATGGCTTATTAATGCCATTTCTGTCTTACAGATGGGGAAAGAAAGACAAGGAGTGAGAAAAAGCCAAGCCAACGCCAACATGTGCTGGTGCCAGGTCCTTGCACTACGCTGGGGTCCTGAGAGGGGCCCACCAAATGCATTTCACCACCAGAGGACAACTGCTTTGAGCTGCTCCTGAAGCTGGGGCAGATCTGTGCTGCTGGGACCACTCCTGGGGGTTGGGCTACCCCCTAACTCACGTTCCTACTGCACAGGACACCATCCTGATCCCCATCGGGCGCTCAGACAACCCAAGGGGAGACATCACCTACTGCTCCTCTCCTGCCCTGCCCAAATGACCCCCAACACGCCCCTCGGCACCAAAACAACCCCCTTCAAACAGCAAGAGGAGAACGTGTCACCCGGGGCCAGGGGGGTCTATCCGCCCGTCCTCTCTTACGGGCCTATTCTCTAATTTTTGGTTGACATTTTGCTCAGTGAAATAAATGCATTGACTCCAGCGGGGGCCCGCTGGGATGAAGCGGCTGTCACCGCCTCGCCCGCCTAACAAATGGCTGCGCGCGGCCGGCAGCGCCGCCGGAATGCCAAGTGCCACGGGCAGCGCGGAGCCCCGGCATCGACAGCCAGGTGCTCGTCAGCAAAGCTGCTTAGCACAGCAGGAACTGCGGCACCAGAGGGGACACAACACGTAATGAAAGCTTCGAGCGCTGCTTCACCCGCGCCGGGGGAGTCCGAGCATCTCATGCCCTGCTCCGAGGCACCACCCAACTCCAGAGCCCTTGCTGCGGGGCTGGGAGGGTGGAGAGATGGTGACCAGGGTCTGGATGAGTGATTGGCCTCCTGGGCTATTGCTGGAGGTGGGGGACGATGCTCAGTGCCCTGGGGACGGGTGGGGTCTGCGGGGTCACTCACTGCTCAGCGATGATGTAGAGCTCGGGCAGGGGCGCGCACGGCACCCCGGCCACCTGCACCCCGTGGGCGATCTCGGAGAAGTCCAGGCCCAGGTTGACGCCACGGATGGTCACCCTCGTCCCTCCTTCTGGAGGGCCCGACACCGTCAGGATCTAGAGGGAAGCAGAAACCACAGGGAAGTTGAGCTGGTGTCCCCCAACACCCGTCCTTCAACCCCACGCCTGGCTTGGAAACACTTTGCAGGCTGCTCGGGGAGGCTGAGCACTGCAACCTCCTTCTGCTCCTGCTGCCAAGCCCAGGCCAGTGCCAGCTCCTCATGACTCCTCTGGATGTCCTGGAGAAGCCCAAGGCTGCTGAAATCCATCCGTACTGTGCTCCAAGAGAGGACACCAAGATCCCTGGGCTGGCCAAGAGCTGTAGGCAATGCCATTCCCCAGAAAGCCTTGCAGGAGGGTAAGACTGGCTCCTTTTTAATAAATCCAGAAGATGGTAAGTCACCTTCCAGAAGTAGCCTGCTTCTTGGGAGAACTTTCACTTCTGCCTTGGCTCTTCTCTGAATGTTAATGTCACATTTTATTAGTAAGTTGGCACCTCAAATGACTTACAAATGTTAAAGGGTGAGGTGTGTGCTTTCAAGCTGCCTGTTTATAGCCTGCCTCAGCCATAATCATCTCTGCTGCTATGGACTTTCATTAAGCACAATATCCTCTTCAATTAGGAGTATAAATTTCAATAACGCATAGTCACAAAATTTGGACCCAAGACTCTCAAACAGTTATAACTGAATCTGCCATCGCTCTGTTGTTGCTCTTGGGTGAGTTACTAATCTTCCCCATACTACAGCTGTTATTAATAAATAAACACAATCCATAATAATGCAATTTAATTAATTTAATGGATAAATCTTGTTTACGCTTGTTCATTCCACCCCTGTCTTTGGCAAAAGACTTAAGCACTTCAAAACGTTTTCCTTACTCTTTCCAGATGGATGTTTGCTTTCTTCTGCCTTCTTAAGAGGGAGTTAGGAAGGTGGCCAAACACCAGCCCCAGCAACCTGCAAAGCAGCCCTTATGGGACCCCCTGCACTGTCCGGTGCCACAGGGCATGTGTCCCCCTCCCCAAGTCCTCAGGGATGTTCCCCACCACTTCTGTGCTTCCAAGTTGCCCAAATCATCTCCCTGCATTTCAGATCCCAGCTGAAACAAGTTTGCTTCTCCCCTGTTTTCACTTTGTCAAGGTGATCCTATGGCATTCCATAGAATAAGAATCATTAAGGTTGGAAAAGACCTCTAAGATCATCAGAGTTCAGCCTCCAACTCTATCCCCCCATCCCCAGTACCAAGTGCCACATCTACTTGTTTTTTGAACACGTCCAAGGATGGTGACTCCACCACTTCCCTGGGCAGCCTGTTCCATTTCTGGCCCCACGTGCTGAGGTTCAACCAGCTCCCCACACCCATACACCAAACCACCCCCTCCTCCCCCTGCATGTGCTTTAATTCCCCCCTCCCTCTCCGACCGAGGTTTTTAATTTACTCACCAGACACTGTCTGTTGTGCTGCTGTTCCCTGTAACTCACACTGCCTGGCACGTCTTGTATTATTTAGCTCTGTGTGAACCACTACATGCCCATAAAGCCACTACAAAACCAAGCTGTGTTGCATTACACCGAGTCCTGAAGGCCTGGGAATCACCTGAACTTGGCACTTCACGTACTTGACAGTTACAACTGTCCTTTGCAGCTCTAGATTATGTTAAAATGCATTTACTGGAGCACTTAAACCACCGGGCTCGTTGGCTCATCACTGCTCAAAAAAAAAAAGTCACCGTTTGCCATTTCCTGACCTGACCACAACCAGCAGAGCCAAACGGCCTCCCCGAACAAAGCTGAGCTGATGCTGTATTTTAAAAATGTCCTGACCTGGAAAATCCCCAATATGGAGCTCCACTCGACCTAGATTTTAGTGGCCACTAATTGAACAGTTTTGAAGTAACTGTGCCATAAAGCAGCCCCAGGGTTAGAACAGATGCATTCAATTAATTACAGCTGGAGAGATTCAGTCAAAATCACAGAAAGAAGATAAGTCTTAAAGGTCCCGTTGCACCGAGAGCTGGGGACCCCTCCAAGCAGCATCCCTGGGCCCCTCATTGGGGTGAGGATTCATGGATGAGGCACCTCCAAGCAAAGCCATCCCGTGGTCTGCCTTAATCCCGGCTCGGCTGCGCTGGGAGCTGCTCAGGCTGCAGGGCTGGCTGGTGACAGTCCAGATTTCTCATCTGAGACAGACAGGATTAGGAAGAAATATTCCCCAATTTCAAGAAAATCACTTCACTAGACTGGCTTTTCACTCAGAGGTCTGCAGAGGATGAAAAAAACCTGCAGTGGACAGATGAGGAAAACCAAGGCCATTACCAGGAATGGTACATTTACCGTTCAGGAAGCTGCACCTCCACTGGAAGTCTTTAGGTTGTTAAACTGAAGCAGTTTGAAAGTCACTGAGATGGGAGTGGGGTGTGGGAGGCACAATTATTCTGAGCAGGTCACTTCTCCCCTCTGCCTCAGTCTCACCTCGCATGGAGCACGACTGCAATCCACCACCTCTAATAATGCCCGTTCCTGCTGCTCAGGAAAGGCTTTATGCAGGTGTGCAGCACTGTATAATTCATAACAAGGTTCCAGGCACAGAGATGAAGTGGGTGGTGGAAGGAGCTCGGTCACCCCTATGCCCTGCCCTTGCACCACGTAAGGGATGCAGATGCTCCTGGGCAATTCTCTTGCTGCTGCTTACTTGAAGCCAAGGTAGGCACCGTCAAGGCTGGACTCCAAGGGATCCCAGGGGTCCCCAAGGTTGGAATCCAAGGAATCCCGGAGGTCCAGCTGCCCCAACACTCTTCCCTCCCCAGCCTGCAGAAGACACTGCTATAACGATGTGGGATAAATGTTCTCAGCCTCATGTCTCGCCCCTGCATCGCTCAGCATTTCTGACATAAAGCAATAGTTTGCCTCCAGAAGAAGTCTGTGATGAGAGGGGAAGACCTGGAGACAGGGCTGGCTGTGAGTTGGATGGGGCTTTTCTTCCGGAGCTGGAGAGAAGCCCTGAGCTGACAACTGCTCTGCACAACAACCACTTGGCATCTGTCAGGGTGCAGAGAGAGCACCCGGCTCCCCAGTCAATGGCATCACCCCTGCCCCCTCCCAAAACCTCATCCACCTCCATCCTCTTTGTCTTTTTTCATGCTGCTCTAAGCTCGCTGGATCCCAGCTGATGAGCCCAGCGGGGAAGCGGCACACCAGCATTGTCATCCCCGCATGATCCCTCCTTGTCTCTGCCTCAGCTGATAGCACATTCAGAACCTAATTGTTATCTCAGCAGAGCAACTCCATTATTCAGCCTGACACCGGCCCCCCTTCAGCTGTTTGTTGCACTGATGTTATATTAATGAGGCCTGCAAATAAATGAATAGGAGATCAGAGTGCCGCTTGTTCGCCAGAAAACTGATTTTTATTTATTTATTGCTAAGACCACAGACCGTGTGGAAGTTTGAAGCTGCTGAAGGGACACTGTTGGTGATGGCTGGGCCTCTGAGTCAGTAAAAGAACTGCAAATATCCCACTGCTCATTTACTTTTATAACTATTAAAACACAATCTCTTCTTACTCGTGCATCCTCCTGAAGGCACTGGCGCCAGGGAGCCAGGCCCTTGACCTCAGGCTTGTCAGAAAGAGTGAACCTGGCCAGATGAAGCAAAAGGAGTGGACAACAGCCTATACTAAAGGCTCTTTTAGCCTGAGTGTGGTGTGAGCCCCAGTATGAGACCAAACACTGCTCCCCAGTTGGGTCTGGCGATGCTGGTGCCTGCAGGATGGAGGACGTGTCACCAGTGCCAGCTCTGAACATGCCAGGCTGGTCCCAGCAGGGCAGGGTGTTCTCCTCCCAGCTTTACAGCTCTGCAGCACTGGGCATCACAAAGGCCTGAAAATCCTGGTACCCAAAATCCTGAAAAAACTCGCATGCCAAAAAAAGGACCCAACAACAACAAAAGGCTGTAAAGGTCTCAGGGTCTCCTACACATCTCACACATTTTACTGGAGGGGAAAGGGGATGAGAGAAGTTAAACTGTGCTGTTGAAGGAGTTGAGTGTTAAGAATATTGACCCTGTGGGGTTTCTACTCCTCCTCAAAAACTTTGCAAAATTCTGCCAGAGTGTTCAGCCCTATCAGTGCCCTTCCCACCAGTGGATCTCAGAGCACACAGAAGAGGTCACTAGTTCCCCTCTGCTTTCCCCCTTCTTTTCTACAAGAGTGAAAACTGCAAACCTGACATTCATTAAAAAAAAAAAAANCAAAAGGGAAAAGGTGGAGTCCAAGGGAAAACACCAAACACCACATGACCTGTGATAAAATCACAGCAGCTCACAGCACTGCCAGGGTCAGCAGAGCCATGGGACAACACAGCCCCCTAAAACCTGGGTTTTCTATTGCTGGTCTCACTGTGGAATAAGCCAACAAAAGCACAGACATTCCCCACTCACTTCCCTCATCTACAAATCCACTCAGGGCAATCTCCTGAGGCTCCAAACATCCCCCAGCGAGGCATCCCACGCTTCCCTCTTTGGAGGCTGAGACACAGACCTGGTTATGGAGGCAAGAAATGCGTAGCAGCAAAGCTCTGCTCTTTTCTCCTTGGACAGAGCCCAAAAGTATTGCTTTCAAGCTGGACAGTGATAAAACACTTGGTGGCAGTGCCCTGCCTGCAGCCAGCTGCCAGAGCCAGCCTGGCACCGCTGAGATGCAAGTCACTTGGTGGCTGGAGCAGAGTGTTTTTCCCCTTCTCTGCTTAGCTCAAGGAGGGGGGAAAGAAATAACTCCAAGATTTCATCAGTGTTACAACTGTCCGAATGGTTTATGGTGAAGAAAATCACAGGCAGAGGCTGTTTTGCTTTGTGCATCTTGTAGCATAACAACACTTGGAAAAGAAAAGTTTGGGTTCTGTCCAGTGGCAGGACAAGGTGAATATCCAGGCTCATTTTATCTCTTGGTGAGACAGCTATGACTTGGAAAACAAACTAAATCAACCAAACAGGGAAAGGACAGGCTCTCAACACTTTTAAATGCTTTCCCATCTCTGCACAAACAGCCCCAGCAACCTCCTCTGCTCCCCTGCAGCCTCACCAGCTCCACTCTGCAGTGTGAAAAACACTGCCCAAGAGAAATCCCTGCCCATCAAAGGTATAGCATGGCTGGGCAGAAGGTCTAGGAAAGAAATATCAAAAGCCTGGTAACATCCCTGCAGGATGTATGGACCTTCCTCAGCACCATCCTCCTCCACTCAGCCCCATCTCCCTTCTCCACAAAAGGGAAGTTGATGCTCCCTCCCAGGGGGTTTGAGCCAGCTTAGCTAAACTGGTCTGAAAACTAATTTAAGAGGAAACTTCCCCATGCACTTGGGTTCTTATTCAGCTGGCAGAGGTTTGGGTGCTGAGCAGCCCTGCTCCTGCCCCTGAGCATCAGTGCAAGAGGCCCCTTCGACCCAACGCTGTTACACCTTTCTGCAGTGTGGACACGTGCCAGGGGCAAGGGAGGCATTTTTTTTGGCATTTAATTAACTGAGAACCCCAAACCTTCTTTCATTCCCACCTGATGAGAGTGTCACTCCTAATAGCAACGTTAACAGACCGAGTGCGGTTTTGCTGGTAAAAAAACACTCCTGGGAGACATTTTGCATCCCTCAGTGGTCTGAACAGAAATATCAGAAGCACCAACTACAGGCTAATTAGCTCCCTAGTTTAATTAGCATTCTCGCAACAGTCCGTAGCGGTCACCCCGGCGCTGGTGGCACCGCGGCGAGTGCCAGCTGCCCGGCGGGGCAGGGCTGCACACCTGGCCATGTGCCATTAACTCCACTGAAAAAGTACTGGAGCATTTTATTCCCGTTCTCCAGCCAACGGGTGGCCAATGGTGGCTTTTCAGACAAGGCAGAGACAGAGCAAACCCACCCTGGAGGGAGTAAGGAGAAGGGGAAGTCACCGACCGCGTGGAGATCAATGAAGGGAAGTGCTGGGTTTCTGCAGCTGGGATGGGGCAACCCTGGATGAATGGACAGAATGGGGAATGAGATGCTGGAAAGCAGTGCTGGGAGAGGGAGACCTGGAGGTCCTGGTGGATGGCAAGATGAATATGAGTCAGCCAGGAGGGCCAACTGTGTCCTGGAGAGCATCAGACCCAGCAGCGCCAGCTGGGCAAGGGAGAGGATTGTCCTGCTCTGCTCTGCACTGGGACAGCCTCACCTGCACTATTGGGGCAGTTTGGGGTGACACAATGGAAGGAAGAGATTGAGCCATTGGAGAGTGTCCAAAGGAGGGCAAAGAAGATGGGGAAGGGCCTTGAGCGGTGTGAGGACACTGAGGGCACTTGGCGTGTTCAGGTGGAGAAGAGGAGACTGAGGGGACACCTCAGTGCAGGTCCAACTTCCTCTGGAGGGGCAGAGGAGGGGCAGGCACTGATCTCTGCTCTGGGGGGACCAGGGACAGCACCCAGGGAATGGCCTGGAGTTGTGTCAGGGCAGGGTAAGGTCGGATCTCAGGAAAAAGTTCTTCTCCCAGAGGGTGGTGGGCACTGCCCAGGCTGCCCAGGGCAGTGGGCACAGCACCAAGGCTGCCAGAGCTCAGGGAGCATTTGGATGGTACTCTGGGGCACAGGGGGTGACTCTTGGGGATGGTCCTGGGCAGGACTGAGGGTTGGACTGGATGATCCTTGTGGGACCCTTTGAACTCAGCATGTTCTGTGATTCTGTGCCACGAGTGGGCTCTTACCTCGGTGATGCGGGGGTTGGAGCACTTGACGTTGTGGCTGGACCAGTCGAGCCAGGGCTGTGCCGAGGGGGAGCTGCAGTGGGGCCGCAGGGTGCACTTGGCCTCGCCACTGCACCAGCCACACTCGAACTTGGGGTCGGCCTTGAGGCAGAGCCCGCAGCTCTCACGCTGGGCTGCACACTTGTAGAGGTGCACTGAGGAGAGAGGGCATGGACACAGAGGGCACAGTCAGGGATGAAGGACATGGACACAGAGGGCACAGTCAGGGATGAAGGGCATGGACACAGAGGCCACAGTCAGGGATGGAGGGCATGGACATGCAGGGCACAGTCAGGGAGGGAGGGCATGGACACAGAGGCCACAGTCAGGGATGGAGGGCACGGACACGCAGGGCACAGTCAGGGATGGAGGGCATGGACACACAGGGCACAGCCAGGGATAGAGGGGATGGACAAAGAGGGCACAGTCAGGGATGGAGGGCACGGACACGCAGGGCACAGTCAGGGATGGAGGGGATGGACACGCAGGGCACAGCCAGGGATAGAGGGGATGGACAAAGAGGGCACAGTCAGGGATGGAGGGCACGGACACGCAGGGCACAGTCAGGGATGGAGGGCATGGACACACAGGGCACAGTCAGGGATGGAGGGCATGGACACACAGGGCACGGTCAGGAATTGAGGGCATAGACATGCAAGCCACAGTCAGGAATTGAGACGTTCACCTGGGCTGCTGCTGCTCTTGGACTCACAGCCCCAGCACATGTTGAGTTTTGGCTTAACAAGCTGCAGGTGGTTTCCCAAGCCACGGTGGGATCAGTGGGGCTTAGCGAGCAGCAGGAGCAGCAGAGCGGTGAGCTGCTCTCATCCACAGGATGATCCACAAGGATCACAACTTCCCTGCCTGCAGCCACAGCGCTGGCAGCTGACACTGCTCTGCCCCAACAGCCCATCTCATCTCCCACCTCCAACCTCCTCCCCGTGACTTGAAGCCAATTGAAACAGACTTTACCTTTCAGATTCTCCGGGTTGTCAATAACAAAGTTCCCGTTCCAAACCACAGCAAAGTCCACGGCTAAGTTGCTGATGTCCATCCCATCGTAGAGATACTGCGGGAGAAGATCAAGAATGAAATGTTTGGGAGAATGACCCTAAGAGACAAAGAAGGTTTTTTGAAAGAAACCATCATTATTCTCTGCTTAAAAACATGTGCTGATGCCTGAGGCACCACATTGCTACACTTCAACTCCAGGGTTATGCTTTGACTCCCTTCTCCTCACCGGGAAGAGATAATTAAATCAGATCTAGTCCTTGTGAGAGGTAACAGATTAATTATTCCACTCACAGTGGTGGCTCTTGTCACTCAGTCTCTAGCTTATCAATACAGCCCCTCCAGTTAATCAGACTGGGACCGCTGCCTCCAGGCTGTCTTCTTCCACAGTCACTGTGCACCCCAGTGCAAGTGGGAGCTTAAAACCTGCCCTGCAGAGCTTTGGTTGATGGAACAGGCAACATCTGAGCAAAAATAGATGGTACAGAGAGGTCCTTTCCCAGCCACTGGTTCAGCCTAGACTAGGGTAGCACTGGCTTGAATTATTCCCCTTCTTATGGACATCCTGGGGGCCCTGGCTGAGTGAATCTGGATGCTTTAGCTGAATTCCCAGCGTATTCTGAAATTTCCATTATCACAACCAGCACTGATGAGGCTTCACTCTGATGCTCTAAGTCAACCAAGAGCTGCTAAGAAGACTTAAAAAGGTGACTGAACATTACCATTCTCTTTGGGATGAGGGTATGGTGATTAAACCAAGGCAGGCTGCTCTGACTGTCCCTGTGCAGTAGTTTGACAGTTTTAACTCACATTTGGCTGTACTGGTTCACCTTGCCTGGGTTTTACTAAGTTGATGTGAAACAAGATCTTCTGTGCAAGTGATGGAGCTGTGAGTCCAGAATTGCCCTTACATCCTCTACCTACCATCTCCTATTAGCCTAACAGCAATAAAAGTGCTTCTCTAATGTTTATAAATCACTTTGGATGGGAAAAGTACTATACAGTATTAATACATTTATTATCCACCAAGCTGCAAGACCCAAAGACGGCCAGTGATGTATAAATATCCAGTGAAATTTTTAAAAATTTAAAACTTCATTAACAATTTAAGACCATCTGCACTGAGTATTAAAGTGGACCCTGTTCTGCTGCCTAAAACAAACTGGCTGTGCCCCCTTTGCCCACGGACCTCATCGAGCATATGGTGTGGAGAGGGAGGACCTGCTCATCCCAGAGCTGTAGAGTGTCACAGGAGTCCAAAACGTGGGCTGTGGCTCGGGGTGACCTGCACTCGCCATACATGTTTTGGCATCCCCAAGTGGCTGCTGTGGTGACTTTGGGGTGTCTTGGGATAAAATCCTGCCAGGTCCATTGACAGGGCTATGCTCCATCCTACAGAGGAGGCTTCTCCTCCCCTGCCTGCTCCTCCAGCAGCATCACTCAGGTAATTTCCCTCTCTCCACTGTGCTCTGCTCTCTCTCCTGGCACTTTTCCTTTCCCCCTCCTTCCCTGCACAGTGCTGCTTTCCAGCACTGCTCTATTCATCCAGGCACCGTGACCTGGAATTCGACAGCTCCTCGATAAGGGGTCTGTGATTCTCCTTATCTCCCCGTGTGAATTAACCTGCCTGAACACCTCCTGCTTCCCTCCCTCCTCCTCCTCCTCCTCCCCTTCCCCTCGCTGACCTGCCACAGGGGACCACCAGATAACGGAGCTCCGCCACCATCAAACACCGCACGGCATCTCGCTCCCACCTGGACCCCAGGATTAGCCTGACCCCGGGGAGCTGCCGCTGTGCCCGTGGGGCGCTGGCACCCACGGCTGTCCCCTCACCGAGCTGTTCTGGCACTGGACGCTGGAGCTGTTGAAGCGCAGGGCGGGCACGCGGTGGAGGACGCCCTGGATGCTGAGCACGCACTCGTAGCCGCGCTGCCCCGACTGCGGCTGCGGCAGGTTCCTCGCCTTCAGCGTGATGGGCTTCACCTCGCCCACCGGGATCAGGATCTCCTCCGTGGGGAACAGCTGCGGGCAGTCCTGGCGGGGGCAACAAAGAGAGAAGGAGGTTGCAGCGGTGGCGGTTCTGCAGGTGGGGCCAGCTCCAGGCTTTGCTATGCAAGATGCTGTATGAAAAATAAAAGGAAACTCCCTGCAGAGAATGGGACCGGGATGGGTTGCCCATAGAAGCTGCGGCTGCCCCATCCCTGGTAGTGTCCAAGGCCAGGTTGGACAGGGGTTGGCACAACCTGGGCTGGTGGAAGGTGTCCCTGCCCATGGCAGGAGGATGGGATGAGATGAACTTTAAGATGCCTTCTCACCCAAACTGTTCTGTGATTATAGGAAACACCATTGCACACACGAGCAGATCTCCAGCTCCCCACGAGCATAAATGAGATGTCTAAATGAAACCCTGAGACGAGCCACCAAAAATGACCTATCAGTGCCTGGTAACTGTATGACATCCCTTCTGTAAAATCTCAACATCCTAAACATTATCTCTGCACAACACACCAGGAAATACAGTTTTTCTTCAATTTCAATATTAGGAACTGCAACACACCGAGACAAAGGCTCTGACCATCAGAAGCATTTACATTCTGTTCAGCTCTAATTTGCTTTGATCTAATGGAACAAGGTACCTAAGTACCTGTAAGAATCTGACACTAAATCATTAATCCCAGCCTAAAGTAGAAGTTTTAGAAAACACAGCCTGACGTCTCCCTCCCCTCTGCCAAATCCCAGACTGGCATTCCAAGCCCTTTGCTACCCGGCCCAGTGATGAAAGGAAATCATCCTGATGGCAATGCAAGGAGAGACATCCTCACCAGGATTCCACCAGGACTGTGTGTCCAGGGGGAAAATCCCCACCTCTCCCTGATGGCCACGAGGTGTGCCAAGCCACGCTCCCTGCCCAGCTCACAGCCAGGGCCACGGGATGTTGTTTCACTGCTGGCTCAGGCAAGCTGTAAATGGGAAACAGATGCTACCCTGGTTTGGAGAAGCCAGTAACTTAAACTGCTGGCTCATAAACCTTTTTAGTGGCACTTTTCCTTATATATATTTTATTTTATTTCTAACAGGGACTTTCACGGATTAACAGCCAAGAGTGATTTTAAACTCCATCAGCCAGAAAGCAGCTATGTTGGGGTGAGAAGAAAAGCCCTTTTCTGCAGTGCAGTGGGTTTACAGGCTGGAAGGGAATGGCAGAACCTGGTTCCCACCGACCCTGGTGCTGTGGATACAACTCCCATCTCAGCCTTTGTGCTACCACCAGCAAACTCCTCAGATTTGTGGCATTTTCCATCCACTGCCACCTCTTCCAAGCTGACTTTCCACACACATTCCTTCCTCCTCGTTATGCACCACACATCTGTACCACCTTCCACTCAATATCTGGCTGCATTTACGGTTTTGCATTTAACCTCAAAGCCCCATCGAGGATCAACAGGAGACAAATGTCTCCACTCCAGAGAGGTCCCCAGCCCTGTGGAACGTCCGTGTTTGGAAAGGAAAAGCATCCTGGAGCTGCTGAATCTTTTATCCCATTCTAAGTGAAAACAAAAAATCTCCAGTCTCATCACCAGTGGGAGAACCTCAGTGCACAGTCCTGAAAATAATGAATATGTTATGGACCATTATCCTTCCTGGCCAGCGCCATCCGTGAGGCGACTGCTAAAGAAATGCTCCTGCCTTTGGAGACAGGGGAGAGAGGACTTACATTTCCAGATCTGCTCTCTGGTGCTGAAAATGCTGGGAGCAAAAATTGTTCTGCCGTCATTAGAGATGAGGGGGACATAATAGATTTTTTTGTTTGTTTTTTTTTTTTTTCTTTTTCCCCCCTCTGGTTTCAGTGGAAGAAAAATGTCACGCTGGGCGTGCGGTGAAGGGAAGGCGAAGTGCTCGGGGAAGCACCGAGCCAGGCAGCCCCTCCACGCTGGCTGACAGCTACAGTGATCACACTAATAAGGGACATACATTTTGGGATGGAGCGATACGTACGGAGATGGAAAACCCAGGGAGCCACATTGCTGCGGGCAGTTGCTGCTGAATTTATCAGATGAGCGAGTGGAGCCGCGGGAGCTGCTGGGGCTTGCGGAGGGTGCGGGTTGGCTCGTCTTGTTGGAGCCCCTCTGCTGCCTCTTGGTGCCATTCCCAGCCAGCCTCACTGCTCAGCTTTCAGGTCTTTGGGTTTTTGTGGTTTGTTTTCTAAATTGCTGCCGCAGTGATGTACACCCACAGTGCTGCTCAGCCCTGTCCCTGCTCACCCAAACTCCTGCACATCCAAAGCCTTGCATGCCCATGTTCCTGCACACCCAAATCCTTGCACACCCAAATCCCTGCACATCCACACCCCTGCACACCCAAATCCCTGCATACCCACACCCCTGCACACCCAAAGCCTTGCACACCCAAATCCCTGCACACCCAAAGCCTTGCACACCCAAATCCCTGCACACCCACACCCCTGCACACCCAAAGCCTTGCACACCCAAATCCCTGCACACCCACACCCCTGCACACCCACACCCCTGCACATCCACACCCCTGCACACCCAAACTCCTGCACATCCAAAGCCTTGCATGCCCATGTTCCTGCACACCCAAATTCTTGTGCACCCAAATCCCTGCTCACCCATGTCCCTGCACACCCAAATCCCTGCACATCCCCACCCCTGCACACCCACGTCCCTGCACACCCAGACTCCTGCTCACCCACATCCCTGCACACCCAGCCCTTCCCATGGAGAGTGTGCAAGAGGGTTTGGGTCTTCCATGGGTGCTCCTGCAGTGGTGCCCTGGTCCCACACCAAGCTGGAGGGAGGTGATGCTGCAGGCAAACAGCCTGGCACGGTGGTTTGCCCATTCACCACCTCTTCTACCTGTTCCCTGGTCTAAAAGCCAGTGGTAACATGAATTATTTTGTTGAGAGTATATCATCAGCTTTAGCAATGCCCCTGTCTATGCATATTCCCTCTACAGGAATTTTGTGATGAACTGGGAAGTGGTTTGCTGCACCAGTGCTGCTATTGGGATCAGAGCTGTGTGGCTGTGGTCAAGGTCCCTCGTGGTGATAAAAAACAAGAGCATCCCTGGTTTGCTGGGCTCAGTCTGGGTGTTCTGTTCTGCATTTCATCCCCAGGAAGAGCTAAACACCCAGAAAATATCGAATAAAAGGGAGTCTGCAGCTGGTGGAATACACGATTTGTTCCATAATCAGTTTGCTTTGTTTTTTAATTCATGAGAAGTAAATCCTGCAGTGAGTTAGAAAGGCCATTATTGCCTCCTCTTGCTAAACAAACACACCGGATCCT
The DNA here is from genome assembly GCA_013396735.1 of Grallaria varia. Classification (NCBI taxonomy): domain Eukaryota; kingdom Metazoa; phylum Chordata; class Aves; order Passeriformes; family Formicariidae; genus Grallaria; species Grallaria varia. The sequence continues at coordinate 516,704 of VWZG01007175.1, forward strand.
CTCATTATCCTTCTTGACTTCCCTACGCCAGAATAAACACAAATCAGAAGATCTGCTGGAGGAAGACAAGGCTCCGAAGCATGAGTGGCACTGACTCTCGGGGAACATTCTGCCTATGAAGTATCATCTCACACAATTTACAAAGACATTTTATGCTTCTCCAACACTTTTTAGCCTCAAAGATTGCAAGGTCTATAAATACCTTAAAGACCCGCAACACGCAGCTGTCTCCGGAGCAGAACAGAGCACCCATGGTTATTATTTGTGTTTAACTGAGCAGTTTTAGTAGGTCAAACCTTCTTGCTCTTATTTGGAAAAAATTGCCTAGAAATCACAGGCAATTCCTTTGACTACGGGGTTTAGCCCAAATGGCAGAAAATAGACTGTTTTCATACTTTTCATCTTAAAAAAACCACAAACTCTCCACAAAAGTTAGCTTGCTACACATATTTTAAAGTTTTAAACATAAACGAATCTGGCACGTGAATGTAAAGCCCTGGCTCACGGTTGTGTTCCCAATGATATAAATTACAGGCTCTGTCACTCATGGAAACACATTATCCTTCATTTATGCCCCTGGAAAAGAGAGCAGAGCTTGCTCCTTAGAAACCAGACATGAAAGAAAGGCAGCTGGAGCCAAAGCTTTCTCCCTGCTCAGTTCCTTCCCAATGGCACTAGTGCTGAGCTCTGTGCTCAACACACATGCTGTAACCTGGGTCCTCTCCATTAATTCATGGTATCTCCAGCCATGGAAAGGCTGCAGAGCTGATTTCCCTCCCGTGAACAGCCCTTTGTGTACCAGAGGTGAGGAGAGGAGCGACTCCCTCGCACACGGACAGGTTACAGGTGGGAACACTTCCCTCTGCTCCCTGCAGCCTTCCAGAGCTCTTCCCTGCGTGGCTCCCACCCCTACAAACACCAAACGCTGCAGGTCACACACCCCATAAAGCCACAGATGAAAAAAGCATGGCAAATAAGCTCAGAGATGAGTTAATTTTGCTGAATGTGGGTTTTTTGTTACTATTTCAGGCAAAACCCATGACCCAGCAAAGACCTTTGTTGATTTTGGTGGGCTGAGATGTGGCTCTGAGTTACCTCCTGCTCATCACAGCTCCCATACAGGTGTTCAACACTTGGGACTGACAGGAAAGACATGAGGAAGGCTTAATTTTGGGTTATTTCCTTCGAGGCACATCAAGCACCACTCAGCATCCAAGGGCACAGCCAGGGGCAAAGGCATTGCTCTAAAATCAATGGGAATTTAAAGGAGTCAGACCAGAGCTGAAATCTGGCTCAGCACTAAACTCCAAGAATCTGAAATGCTCCATCCCCAAATCAGCATCCCACACATGGAAATGGCATTATCTTCACACAGTGGACATCAAAGAGGGATGGAATCCCACATTCTGGGAAGCTAATAGGATTTGTTTGGTTCTAGCTCTCCACTGGGATCAGGTGTAAGGATATATTTATGTATCTGTATTCCTCCTCATCTGAAAGTTTCAAACATTTAGAGACATCTTACAGCCCTGCATACACACAAACCCAACCACCTCAGACACATTAAGATGATACCATTGGCCTGATCTGAAGCTCTGGATAGTGAGACAATCTGTGAGACTTGGAGAAACTCTGCTTTAGTGGGAGCAAGTCACCCCCAGACCTCTGCCTTCCCATGGCTCTCAGGATGGCAATGTCCAAGCAGGCACATTCTGCTGACAAACGAAGCCCGAGGCTGAGAAAAGGCTGAGAGAACAGCTGCCTATCTAATTATTAACTCCTAAAGAACTGGCTCCCTGGAAACAGAGACCTCAGAAGAGCTGGGTTCACCCCGTTTGAGAAACTTCCCAGGAGATGGAGGACAACAGGAACAGCCAACTGTGTCCTGGAAGATCCCTCTGCTGCAAAGGGCTCTGTGTTTATCTACCCGTGACCCCAAACCATGTTTTCCACATTTTCACTTTTCCAAGTACAACAGCATGATGCAAAACAGGGATTGTGGCAGTCCAGGGGCATCTTTTCCAGTGTCTCACCAATATCCCTGACTATCACTGATGGCTTCACAGGCCAGGACAAGGCACCAACCCACGTTCTGGGTTGTCCTCTGCATCCACCACATGTGCACCCTGAGCTTTGCCCTTAGAACTGCGCAAACAATTCCCATTGACAGGGCAGGTGGAGGGATGGAAAAACTCTCTAAGCTGTATTTTCATGGAAAGCAGGGCAAAAAAGCAGCATTTAGCTCAGTCAGTACTGCCAGAAGATTGCAAGGAGCAAGTGTACAGCTCATGAAGAAGGGCTTTCTCTCCCCCATCACCTCGTGAAGTGGCTGAGGCTTTGAGCTCTTTTTCCTCCTCAAGACAGACAACTCCTAAGAGCATCAAAGGGAGCTTGTTACACATGGAATCCCACTGGGACACAAATTCTGATGGGCCAGGAGTAAAGGGGAATATTCAAGATATTTTCCCTTAAATTAAATATAAAGGCACGAGAAAATTTCCAAGCCCGTGTGAACACGTGTGTGACTCTTACGTAAGGGGAGGCACACGGGACTGTAAGTAGGGCAGCAGGCTCTGGGCTGAGGCAGTGCCACGGTGATCACCAGCTCCAAACACCACTGGGAAGGGAGTGATGGCAAGCACGAACCATTTCCTACTGCATCAGGCCATGACACAATGAGAACACTGTGATCTGAATTGGTTTAGGAGAGGAAATGCTTTATGGGGCATTTATTTCACGTCTGTGTTAGCCGGAGTGAAGTGCCCGTAATAAAGGCATTAGCAGTGCACTGTGTGCAACCCAGCGGCCTTAAAGGAGCAAACAAATGGAGTTGGGTGGCTGGTTTTGCCTGCGATCAGAGGCCTGGAGAAGTCATGATGAAGAGTGCAGTGTCTGCATCGTTATCATCAGCCCTAATCAAAAGTAATCCCCAGGAAGGTGCTAAATATCACGAACATCCCCTGCTAAGAAACAACCCCTACGAGATGAAGACGACAGAGGAAGTTCTTTGGAGACACGACAGTCCTGTGATCCCAGCAGGAACTGGCAGAGAGACCAACTCCTCCTCTCCCTCCCCTCAGGCAAGTCCTGTGCACTCCCAGGAGAAAAAAGGAGATAATGGGATTGTCCTACTTTACCAGAGACTTGTCAAACACTGCTGAGATCATGGGGTTGAAGACCTACAGAAAGGAGAACTACAATTGTAAAGCCTGGGAAGGCAGTGATGCTTTGAGTGTGAAGGAGAAAAAAACCCCACAAAACTCAAGAGGAGGAGAAGCAAAGGATTTTCTTCCTCTTGATATGTTGAAAGGAAGTTTCTTGACTTTGAACTGGATTGAGAAGGCTTTTGGGTTGTCCTTGGGGTGGATGCTTCTCCTTGGGCATTCATTCCAACCCCTTGCAGGCAGCAGTGCCTGCTCCCAGTCAGGCTGCCCAGCCCTTGGATCTGGCAGAGTCCCACTGAGGTATTTACACAAGCAGTTCATCAAGGTCTCTTGCCTTGTGCCTCCTTGTCTCCTGGCAGCATTTTAACCAGGGAGGCCCCTGAGTTAACTTTACTGCTGGTTTGGCAGCAACCTGGTCAATTCTTTTCTAACAATTCAATGTCTGCTCCACTGATTGATCTCTCCTGCTTTTCTCAATCTCCATTACTCACTGATAAGGGTTTGTCTTGGTGCTGGCAAACCTTCCTCTCCTTTCTTTTACTGATATTTGTAGAAGTCTTCACTGCTGCCTTTCCCATTTTCCAACACACTGAGGATTTTCCAAGCACCTTTCAAACCATTTTTCTCTCACAGCTTTACTACTTGCCTTCATTTCAGGTGCCACAAAAGCTACATGTAAGGGCAAAGACCAGGGCCCTGCCAGCATCAGGGGCTGTAGCTGCTCTGGACTTCAGGAACAAGCAGCAGGGAGCAGCCTGGGAATCAGACACCTTGGGGGTGCAGGAACCTCAGACCAAGGGTCCAGTGGTAACATTCCATCAGCAACTTCTGCCAACAAACTCCTTTCCTCTACGGATCCCTCTGCCCTGGGACACACAGAAGAGCTGGCAAAGCCATTAACGGGCTGAGCCTCTTCTGACTCTTAAAAGCACTTTTGGATTTGAGCCCCACACCTTTTATGAGCTGCTAAGAGAGATGGCTCCTGGACCACAGCGCTGGAACCCGGATCAATTCTCTATTCCAGATTCTGGGGCTGTGCACGTTGGTAATTCCCTTCTTCATCAGTTTACAGTCAGGCTCCTGCCATAAATTCCAGACCTGGCAACACAACCCAGTGAACATCCCCACCATGACCTGCTGCTGGCCAGCAGGAAAAACACAGCCCTGTACACAGGTCGAGTTGCTGAAAGATGCTGGGTTTTGAGGAGTCTTTGAGACCCCTGAGGGAAAGCACCACAGTAATTATTGTTGCTAATGAACCTGGGCATCCCCACACAGCAGTAGGGTCAGCTTTGGTGTTCAGGTCAAGGACATCACAAGGCTGTCAGTCTCCTGCTACGCTCCTTTAAAGCTGCATCTGCACTCCCTGATGCCAAAGAGATGCATGGAAAGTCAAAAAACTTCGCATAATCATTGGTTGTGCTACTTGTGCCATTGAAAAGCAAAGAATAAAGGGATGAAATCCCAGTCTGGTACCTCGGAGACGTTGATCCTTCCCTCCTGAAAGGAGCACGTGGTGGGGTCGTGGGTGCAGAGGTTCCTGTACTTGCACCAGTGGCAGCGGAACGCGCTGTTCACACAGGACAGGCACCTGGGGGGAGAAAGGAGAGCTTAGCACAGAGGTTATCCCCTTGGGAGGTCTGTATGGTCACAGACAGGCCTTGCCAGAAGCCCAGGCTCAGGGTCCTTCATGGGAAAATAATTACTTTGCAGGGATGTTTTGATACCATAAAAATAACAAACAGGTTTAGGCAAACACACACTCAAAAGTGTCTTTAGGCAATCTCACAATTCATTCTGTAATAAAATGCGAGCTGGGATTTATTGCACATCATTGGATTTGCATAGAATAAAGCACGACATTTCACAGACAACAGGCTTGGTTTTTAGTTTCTAGAAAGTGGAAAACAAGGCAAAGCTGGCGAAAATGGGATCAGTTGTTTTACAAGTCAGGAATGCTTCGAGTCAACGGCAACACTTCTGCTTGGCCTTGGAGTGCCAAGAGTCCAGCAGGCCCTTTTGATTCATGTAGGGAAAAAAACTAACTGTTTATGAAATGTTTTTGAAAGAACACAGACCCTTTTCAGACCCAGAGGGCCCAGCTGCCAGCAAACTGCTGGGTGGGTTTTGTTCCCCACTAGCTGCTGCCAGATAGAGGCATGACCCGTGACAGCTGCTAATATTCACAGCAGCCACCTCCTCCTCCTCCGAGGCCACGTGGCAGCGTTTTGGTGACAGCAGCGTGAGCCGTGCCCATGGCATTCAGCTCTGTGTGGCAACCTGTGGCTCCAGAGGCTGTGGAGCCACAGGAGTGGGCAATGCCCAGGGCATGGATGGGCTGGAGCAAGCCCAGGGTCGGTGCAGGCAGAGGAGCATCCCCAGGGAACTGGGTCTCTGCCTTTAAGCAGGAAACTCTGGGAAAGGAGGAAAACAGGTCTCAGTGGCTCTCTTGCCAGCTGGGCACGGGGACCAGGGCAATGGCTCTCGCGAGCTGCTGCCACGAGGGTGTGTTTTAATAACTCAATTGTATTCTCCTGCTCATGCATTCGTAGTGACCTTAATAGCTAAGGAAGCTTATTCTAATCATGCACATGCAAATCTGGGGGAGAACATCAAGTGCTGCAAGCTTATTTAATTACTCATTTGTCTGACCCATTTCTGCCTCTGTTTGGGTCTGCAGCACTTTGCCCACCTGCCCTCACCTGGCCTGGCCCTGCTGTCCAGCACTCCCATCTGGGACTGGTGGGGCTCCCTGTTTTCCCCCTGAGGGAAGAGGATGTCTCTGGTTTGGTTTGGCACCTCTCACTGTTCCCAGGTTTCTGTGGTTTCCTGGCTGCTGCTTTCAGCTCTGCCCAGCCCTGGCAGTGGGACAAGGGGCTCCTGGCGGGATCCTGAGCTCCCAGACCTACACCAGGTCACCCACCACCTTTGCTTTTTCATCTTGATCCGGCTTTCTTAAGAACCACTGCCTCTCTTTTGCTACAGAAAGTGCATCTCTTCACCTCCTCTAGTCCTTATTAAAAGACACGCAACAGAGAAAGTTCCCTGACCCACCTGCAGCTCCCTGGGGACACATAATTCATACACCTGAGCACTGAACCACCTCAGCCCGTGGGTTCCCAACAGCTAGATCCAGCATGGGAGGGTTCACAGGACCAGTCTGCAAAAGCAGCGTGTTCCTGTCCATCCCCAATCCTCTCCTTCCCCTCTTTCCCTAATGCCACTTCTGGGGGTACATCCTTCAGACACCACAGCCACCCTTGCTGCCACACTGCCCCAAAGGGCTCTGCTGCTCCCCAAACGCCCTCCCCATTGCAATAAAGAGCCTCAGGATCAATAGGTCTCTCCTCTCCATTGGCTGATCCCTGTATTCCTGCCTCCTTTCTGCGTGCTGTGATTCATCCCTGCCAGGCTGGCTCATGCCCTTGTTGAACTCCCTGATAACAAGTCCGGTGTGATGTAAGTGCTGCAGAATTTACCACCGTGTAAGCACTTTATCTCCAAACACAAGCTGGGAGAAAGGCATGGCCAGATGAAGCCAAATGACAGGCCAGGAAGGATGTGTTGCCTCTCCTGACTCAAACCTCATCTCCGCAGTGAAAATAGGGGTCCCTGGAATGCCATTCCTCATGCAAATTCCAAACCGGGAGAACGCAGAGGAGCCCAGAGGGTCTGCAAGTGCTGGTGGCAGAGGAGAGGCTGGTGCTGCACAGCCTGACTGAAGGACAAGGACCTAAGGACACAGTTGTGCGTGAGAGGTACCACGACAGGAGGCAGGAATCCTTGGGATTGTGGATAGAGACCACCACAGGCAGCACGGGGGGACTGAAGGACTCACAGGGCTCTGCTCTGTGCTATGGCTCACAACAAAATTGAAATACAAAATGAATGCATGCCTAGAAAAACCACAGGCCAGCCAAGCCCATCAGCACACAAACCCTCTTCCAAGTGCAGCATGAAAAGCCCTGTAGCTTGAGCACAGAAAGGTTGGGAATGACCCTGCACTGGCACTGGGTGACTCCAGCAGCAGACCAGGCTCCTGGGCAGTGCTGGCAGCTGCCCCTGCCACAGGAGATGCTCCCAGGCTTGTGGTCAGCCCTGCGGTCAGCCCTGCCATTCCCCATCCAGCTGCTGGCAGGCCCAGCCCACGGTTCATTCTGGTGCTTTAGAGCTTGCTTTGTTTCCAGAGAGAAATCCATAAACGCTTCAGGTCTGTAAATGTGTTTTTAAGGGCAGCCAGCTGCCTGCTGCCTTCCAGCAGCAGATGTGCCCCTGGGGGATATGTTTCCATGACCCTCAACAGCACCGAGCCCTCCAGCCCTCCATGGAGCAGCCCCCTGTGCCTGATACATGCCTGGGCTGCAGCCCACCCCTTCCCCTGCCTGCAGCCCACCCCTTCCCCTGCCTGCAGCCACTTC
>VWZG01007175.1:524536-577307 GCA_013396735.1 Grallaria varia
CCTGCAGCCCCCTCCCATCACCTACAGCCCCCTCCCATCCCCTGCAGCCCCCCTGTTCTGCCTCCCCGCTCTGCCTTCGAGGCTGCTTCCCAGTTCACAGTTGCGGGATCGCGCAGCTTGGGGGCACCAGCAGGTTAAGGTTGTTCCCGGCTCACTCCACCCGCGTCTCACAAGGCACAGGAAGCTCCACAGGCTCGGAGAAGACACGGACTGGTGGGCTCTCCTTGCACCTCCCGTGCCTTGTGGGCGAACCAAGCTCAGCGATGCCCCCGCACTGCCGGTCCTGGAGCCCAGCACGCCGTTCTCAGCCTTTCTGTGTAGTGGTTTGGCTCTGCCGGGGAGGGAAGGGGAGCACTCACAGCTGGTGGGCACTGCAGTTGTAGAACTTGAACTCCGTGCTGACGAACGTCCTGCCCGTCTCCTGCGACTTCAGCTGGAGCACCACTCCGAACCAGTCTGGGGATGAGAACCAGAGCCCGTCAGAGCCAGCGGGAAGGACGGAGGCACCAGCAGACAGGGGGGCACCCCCTGAGCCCCCTGCTGCGGGGGGACTGCAGGAACTCAGGCTGGTGTCCTTCCCTGCTCCCCCAGCCATCCGGACCACCTCCCAACCAAAACAGGCTTGATGGCAAAACGCACTGCAGACACGGGGGTGACACGTTCCTGTGGGTCACCCTCGGGTTGCTTTTGGAAGCTCAGCCTGTTCCCTAAAGGATTTGGCCTCCAGCAGAAGAATTCAGTCTCTTCTGAGAGGCAGCCCCAATGGGAATCACGGGGTCACAGAAGGGTTTGGGGTGGAAGGGAAAGACCAGAGAAGGGCATGTCTCCCCCTTCCCATGCTGTCAGGATATCCCTGTTCCCCATCACTTCTGTGGTTCCAAGTTCCCCAAAGCATCCCCCTGCATTTCAGTTCCCAGCTGAAGCCAGTTTCCTTCTCCCTTGTTTATACTTTGTCATTTCATAGAATGGTTTGGGTTGAAAGGGACCTTAAAAATCATCTTGTTCCAACCCCCAGCCATGGGCAGAGACACCTTCCACTAGACCTGGCTGCTCCAAACCCCATCCAGACCTGCCTTGAACACTTCCAGGGATGGGGATCCACAACTTTTCTGCACATCATCTCCTACAATCATCTCCTAGAACAGGAGACACTGCTGGAAACAAGTGAAGCTTCAGGGAAGCTCTTCAGGAGCCTCAGCACTGGGTTAATTAAGAGCAGATTGCTCTTTTGGAGTTGCTGTGGTGAAGTCTACTCTAGCCCTGCTACCGTGGAGCTCTGGGCCCTCAGTGTTCACCAACTCTCAGGCTCCATATAATGCCTTAGAAATACAAAGATGTCAGCAGGGAAGCAATGCTGACACCTGGAAGGATGCCAAGGAGAAAATGAGTTTTAAGAAAGTAGCATTTTTGTTATGGGAAGAGAAAAATATGACAGCAGTGACATTAATGAAGAAACAACCCAAAGATCGGGATGAAAAAATGGAAACTGCATCCACCTCCTTGTGGGTGCTCAGCCAGGCTGAAGGGAGGGCTCCTGCTTTCCAGACTCACCCAGGCTGGCAAGGCTGAGAGCCCCTCGTGAGCCACCCTGGAGGGGACAGACAGCTCCTGTCCTGTCTTGGGAGCTGTCTGGCAGTGCAGGGAGGGTGTAAAGACAGGGCAATCATGCACTGCTGCCTGCTCCCAGTCTATCCCTCCCTGTGTGGGATGCATTTCTAAAGGATGAAGCATATTTAGCTCCCTGGGTTCAACAGTCTTTGACAGGAGCATGAATTTCCCCAGCAGCAGCCCCAAAGGCTCTGCTCCACCCAGAAGATCTTGGGTGGAGGATCTTCTGGCACTGCCGGGTGGCACAGACACCACCAGAAGTCTTACCTTGATCCACAGGGATGGCAGGGACATCTTTTGCTGGTGGTGAGACACACACCACCTGGCTGCCCGAAACCTGCCCTTCCACCTCCGTCAGGTTTCCAAAGAGGCAGGTGACGCCGGCTGTCAGGTCTGGAGCATCACTCACCAGCAGGCTGAGCTGCAACGGGGACAGGCGATAAAAACAGCCAGAAAAATCAGTTAGCAGGCAAATCTGCCCAAATTTCCTTCGTATTTCCAGTCCCTGCTGTTTTCCCATTCCATACAACCTCCTTAAATCACTTCCCTGCCCACGGGAAGTGGCCCAATGTCCCTTAAGGAGAAGGGGAGAGGAAAAATAAAGCCAAGGAGCAGGTTCTTAATGCATAAACCCCCACCTCGCTGAGCCTTTGGGCACTGCAGGTCAGGAGTGGTGGCAGTGGCAGCTTTTTGTGCCCTGATTGCCCTACAGAAGCACTGCCACCCCCAATGCCCATATAGCAGCAGCAGTGTGTTCCCTCTCCTGCATGAGAGCAGAGTGACCACCCCAAAACCCCTGAGCTCAAACCATCTCCCTGCCCCACGGAATGAACAGCAGAGACCACCCTGCCCCGTGGCCATCAGGGATGAGCAGGTCCCCACTGCCCCCATCACGGATGGGGACTGTCCCCATGGCAAACAGGTGCCTGGAGGGGTGAGTGTCTCCCAACAGCCCCACACCACCTCCACAGGGAGTTTCGGGGGGGCATCCCGGGGAGGGGAGGCAGCAAGGCCAGACCCAGCTGCCACAGGGTGCTGGGAGCTCCAGGAGCAACAGCTGGGATGCTTCGGAGAGCCAGCCTTGAGCCAGCCACAGATGAGCTTGTTGGAAAACAAAGCCTTCCCTTTCACCAGCTAATGAAACCAGACCAAGAGAAATGTGAGCTGAGGCCCAAAGGGGAAGGGGGATTTGGTCCTGCCACCCCCTCTCCCCCTTTTTCCCTGGCTCCGATGACCCCTTTGCTCCCCAGTCCCCCCGCGAGCCTGACTTCATGAGAAAACATTTGTGCCAACGGGAAAGGAGAAAGGCCAGAGAATGGAGTGCTCTCTGTGAGCCTGGGAAGTGCTGGAAATGGGAGTGGAAGCCCCCCTGTCCCCTCTTACCGGGAGGCTGTGCTCGGACACCGAGATGCTGCTGGGCTGCACCGTGACGCTCATGCACTGCCCGATGCTGCCTGCGAAGCGGAACGGCTCGTGGGCTCGCTCACAACTGTCCCTCGGGGAGCACCTGCCAAACAGCAGACCCCTCAGAGCATGGGAAACACCTGGGCAAGGTGTTCTGCACCGGGGCAAGGTGCTCTGCACCGGGACAAGGTGCTCTGCACCGGGGCAAGGTGTTCTTCACCTGGGCAAGGTGCTCTGCACCAGCACCCGGCGGTGCTCCGCGCCAGGAGCAGGTATGGGGCACCACGTTAGGACCAAAGGGCACTGAGAAATACTCTGTCAGCAGAGGAAAGATGAACCACAAGTATCTCATCAGCAGTTCCCAGCCCTGCCTGCACTGGGGCAGGATCCAGAGCTCCAAGGCCTGCATGCTGGGGGTGACAGTGGGTGCTGGGGGTGCGGGGTGAGCCAGACACTCTGCAGCCCATAAACTCCCCATCTGCACAGGAACTAAACCAGAAAACAATAACAGCCAGCAACAAGATGATGCCTCTATTCTGATTAAAACAAACCCATGTAGTTCACTAATCATCTCCTCCTGGAGCTGAGCGCTGAGACGCAGCCAGGAACGGGACCTTCCAGCTGCTGCCAGTGGTGCTTGGCTGGGTTTTGTGCCTTAAGCTTCCAGCTCTCTCCCATTCCCACCAGCAGGAATGCAAGCCCCTGAGCATCCCAGACTTAGTAGGACTGCTCCTAGCATGCTATCTGCTCCAGGATGGCTTATTATCCCTGTTTTCCTATTGCAGGTGTCCTTGGAGTAGAGTGAGATTCAGCTGCTTCCAGCAGAGAACCCAGTGAGAAACTAAGAAAGAATTATCAGTGTTTCAAACCAGGTATCTGAGGCTGCAGCACTGGCATCCCTCTATGGCTTACTATTTTATGTCATTTGGGGAAAATCCTTTTCTTCCAACCCCTCTCCCCAGGTGCTGATGACATATTTGTATTTTGGTGTTAATGGTGTCAAAAAGCCATCAGCAAACTTTGTCACTTTTCACTCATTGCAGATCTTGGACCTCATTTCACAAAGGCCAGCAGGTTGAGCTGCTGTCCCCAGTCCCAGGTGCCACCAGCAAGTTCCCTCTGACATTTCTGGAGTGTACGTGGTACCTGAATTAACAAAGGGCTGCTGTCACAGTGCTTGTTTTCCTGGCTCCCTGCGGAGCAGCTCCAGCAGTCCCAGACACACAGACAGGTCAGCAGAAACACCTCCTGCCCATGCAGAGGTTGGATTTTGCCATCCAGCTCTGACCACTGACAAGTGCCTGGCAAAACCAAGCTCTGGAACAGGATCATTATTCTCTGGCACAGGTTGCCCAGAGAGGCTGTGGCTGCCCCATCCCTGGAAGTGTCCAAGGCCAGGTTGGATGGGACTTGGAGCCACCTGGGCTGGTGGAAGGTGTCCCTGCCCACGGCAGGGGAATGGAACAGGATGGGCTTTACAGTCCCTTCCAACCCAAACCATTGTGGGATTCTGTGATTCTATGAAACAGGAGGACCACCATGCTCCCTGAGAGGCTGTTTGCTTTAGGTTAAGATTGACTGAAGTTTCCACTTTCCCTTTCCAAACCACGTGTGTGATCCCTGGCAAACGCTGGCGCTGCTCTCTTCATCCTCTCACTTTTTGTATCTTTTCCTTTGGAGTATAATGGAGCTAAATATGAATGCTGCCAAAGGAAGAATTATCGAGGTTTAAGTGAATCTGTAAGATAGCTTTAAAGTGAGCTCTTGACTGGAGCCTTTATCTCATTGACTCACTAGAATGGCTCTTTTTTTATCATACTATTTATGGCAACAGCCCTAACAGAGATAAACAGGCCTGTAGACAATAACACACATGCAGAGAGCAGCTTATGGAATTCTTGCAGGTTTCAGATCCCACTGGGCTGGAGAGACTCTTTAACAACCTCCTTGAGGCCTCTGATCACTCCCAAAGAGCACTTGCTGCTTGTAGAAGAGGAAGAGCAAAGGATCTGCTCTCCATGCAGAGGATGAACTCACATGGGAAGCAAACCCTGGCAGGGAGGACACAGCAGAGGCTCCAGGAATGGGCTTCTCAGCCACAGCTCCTTTTAGCCTTCTTTCAGAAACCAGTCTGAGCATCTCACCCTGACCCATCACCCTTCCACTGAGCAGCTGGTCCAGTTGGAGGAACGTGTAAGAATCAGAGGGGAGAGATGACAAATTAAATACAAACACTCCAGCACTTGGGGCCTCCAAATAAATATGACAGAGGCTTCAGGAACAGCAAGATAAACTCAATTATTTACAGCTTAAAACAAAAGCTAAGAAATGATCATTGCTCCAGAGTGCAGATGCTTGAAGGGAGAGTTGAGAAATACCATCAGGGAAGGAACCATTTTTGGGAATAGTTTAAAGCTGAAATGTCATGGCCAAAAGGGCAGAGGAAATGACACTTTTCTCTCCTCTTGACATTGAGGGTTTTCTCTCTGCAAAATGAAGATAACAACCTTTACCTGCTTCCCAGGTGGCTTATGAAGATTCAGTTCATTAGCATTAGGAAAGTGCTCGGTGATCCTTGCAGAGGAGCTGCTGCAGGAGGCTGAAGAGCAGCACCGAGCACACCCACCCCCAGGTACTGAATGCAGCATCCCCTCCCCATCCTGCACAGCTCTCCCAACCTCTGGAAAGGCACAGAGGGAAGAGCCAAAGGGGTGGGAATCCCCAGGGAATGGAAATCACTCCTTCTGACAAAGCAGCTGTGATAGCAAAGACTTTCACACACAACTGAACATAGGGAGGCTGAGCTGTAGGGCTGGACAGGCTCATCTGAAAAGGAAGAAGAGCTAAACAAAGCCCCACATGATGCCCAGGGTGCCCTGGGGTGCTGCTGGTGGGATGCTCAGGGTTCTGCTGCTGCCCTCAGCCCCTGCCTGTGCGGAGCAGGAGGGATGCTCAGGGCCAGGGGCTGAGCCGGTGCTCCTGCACCTCCCCAGGCGTGGGGGATAAGGCAGGGAAGCTGTGGGGAGCTGCCTTGCACCCCAAGGCCCACGGGTGCCAAATGCAGGGCGGATTTGTGCGGGAGCCTGGTGTTCCCTGCTCCCCTCCAGCACCTGCTCCTCAGGCAAGTGGCCAAGTGCTGCTGTGCGGGTCCCTGGACTCTGCCTCCCCCCATTCCCAGGCTTTTAATGGGGCTGCTCTGCAAGCTGGCACTCGGCCGGAGGGATTTCTATTCCTCTCCTCCAGCCTCCTCCTGCAGGCTTTGCCCTCCTCCCCCGATCCGCCTCTGCCTGGTGGTCTCCCTTCCGCCTTAGGAAGTGATCCTTATTATGGCAGGGGAGGGAAAGGAAGGACACAGACACCTCCTGAATGCAGAGAGTGTTTCCTGGAAAAAACCCAAACCCACCCTTAGCCCTTTGTGGCTGGTGATGCCCGTGGGGGGCTGCCAGCCCCCAGCCCTGGGTCTCAGCTCCCACCGGGAATGGCTGGAGCACAGACCCTCTGACCTTTCCTTGCAGCATTCAAATATCTTTTCCTGAGGCATTTAAAAGGGCTCCATGCTCCGCTCTGATGGTGTAACCCCGCTGAAAACAGAGTCCCACTCATATAATCTGCTGTTGCCTTTTAAAAATTCCCTGTTCCTTGGGATTTGTGGCTTGGGCAAGCAGGAGTGAGCAAAACACGAGGCCTCCATTCCCACCAATTTAAATTCTGGCTTTCCACCGTGTCCACATCACCCTCTCCATGCAGCGAGTGACCCACTGCTCCTAAATCAGGAGCTTATTTCCCTTTCCCTCTCCGCAGGAGCCCAGGGATTTCCAATGCCATTGGCTCTGCAATGCAGGGAAATGCCCAAAGAAGGGAAAAACGCATTTAAGGAACTTCACCCTAATTCGTTTAGCGTGGGAGGTGCTGGGTAGCTCGGAAAGCTGCTTTTTATCACCGTGAAGTGGTCAAGGCTGGACTTACATGTGGTGGAGGGAGCACCAGCCACAGTGGGGGTCCCCTGAGCTCAGGCACTCCCCGCAGGTCGTGTACTGCTCGCAGGACTCCACGGGCACCCGGGACACCTGCAAGGGAAGCAGACACACGGCTCAGGGCAGCTCTCACACAGCACCCCAGCCAAGCCAGGGCAGCTCCAGGTCCTGCCCCGCCAGCCGGAGCCACGGAACACAACAGCGACTCGCTGCCTTCAATGAATTTGCGTCCCCATATCCCAGAATAGGAAATATGGGAGGCTGAGACATGAAGTCACCCTGTCCCTTGGGGTGAATCACGAGCACACAGAGCCCCAGCCGGGCTCCCAGCACCGGCGCCAGCTCGCCAGGACCCCCCGACCTCCCTGCCCAGAAATGCTCCCATGGCCAGGGCTGTTCCCTCCTCGCTGATTTATGGTTTGCTGTCTCACAAGCTGCTTCAGGGAGGAAAGCTGGCAGGGAATAAATAAAGCTCCTTGGGATTTTGTCAGCGTGTTTAGTCTAGGTGGGTATTTCACTGCTTGCTCCTCCTTGGCCACCCAGAGCCCTTCCAGGACCAGAGTGGACTTGGCCCCTCAGGCATGACCCACCTGGGGATTCACATCCCTCCAAGGCAGAGATCCAGGGAGGGAAGTTCAGGAGGGGACAACTCCAGATCTGCTGCAAACCCCTCCTTGCACTTCAGGCACATGCACAAGGTCCCTGCACGGAGCTGAGTTACAGCACGGCCCTGACCTGTTTATCAGCACTGAAAACTCCAAAGGCTCCAAAATGACACCAAGCTTTAACCACAGGTCACTGCTAGACAACAACAAAGAAACTCATAACCTTTTTAACCACTCTGACCTTTACAACCCTTCCCTTTGCCACCTCCAGTCGGTTTGCATCCCCTGTCCTGATGCCACAGTGCAACCCTCCTGCCCTGGCTCATCCACACCATGGATGGAAGAAGTTCCTTACTGTGAGGGTGGCACTGGCACAGGTTGCCCAGAGAGGTTGTGGACACCCCGGAATTGTTAAAGGGCAGACTGGGCAAGGCTTGGAGCAACCTAGTCTAGGAGTGGTGGAACAACCTGGTCAGGGGGGGTTGGAATGCGATAAGGTCCCCTTTCACCCCGAAACCATTGCGTGTTTTATGATTCTATTTGCGCTCCTATTACCAAATGCTGTAAATAATTCTTGCCCGGCCCTGGGAGCGACGCCTGCACTGGCTGGAAATTCAAACAGCTGTCGGCATTGCACTCGCTCTGTCCGTCAAAACAGCACCCGGCTCGCAGCAGCTGGGAGGGGAAGCAGTGACCAGCCGTGAAAGGAGCAGTGTCTCCCCAAACAACGGCCACTTTCACGCCAAGTGCTGTTGACACAGTGAGAACCCAGTTCCTCTCTGAAGACGACACCAATAGGGCTGCTATTCTTCTCGTTTCCTCAGCCCCTACTCAACAGCTTTCCCCAAAACAAAACAAAACCAAAAAAATCACCTGTGGATGTGCCCACCTGGGGTTGGGTGGTTTGGGGGTTTTTTAATGGGGTGAAGCCCGTGGGATGGGTGCAGGGCTTAGTTTGGGGGATGCTGAGAGCTGGAAATGAGGGGTGTGAGGGGTAGGGGCAGGTACACCAAGAATGCTTTTAGTCTGTGACAGATGGAAAGAGTTTCAGGAATGAAGAGGGTGATAGCATAGAGATGGAAAAAAAAGGGGCTTGGGTTTGATTGCTGGCTGCAGAAGGTGACTGAGTGATCCTCTCACGGTCTCCTCTCCTTTGCTTCTGCCTTCTAAGGAGCAAAAGCCCTTTATGGGGCATGACAGTGGGGTTGGAGTGAGCCCAGGAGCCTGTTGACAGGCACAGTCCCCGAAGGGCTGACTCCTGCGCCCTGCCCAGTGCTGCCACCACACCTACACCCATCCCATCCCGTCCCCACTGGTCACCCGGCATTTCCCAGAGCAGACCAGTGAGGCAGCATCACACTTGGGTGGAAGACCAGAAGCAAACGTGTTTTTCAAACCAACCAAGCATCCCATGGGAGCTGCCATGGCTCTCATCCCCCGTGGGAGACACCAGCCACCACAGGATGCATCAAGGAAGTTCACTGGGTTTCCCCTGAAGTCCTCCCAGGCGGTGGGTTGGCTCTCACCCACCCTGGAGGTCAGGACAGCCCTTAAATCACCGTGCACTGCTGATCCCCCTCCTCTTACCCATGAAGTGAGGCTGGAGAGGATCCCTGCCTGTGATTTATATGCAGCTCAGGGCTTGTTTCATGTTTGTGAGGTGCTGGATGCTCTCACAGCACTCTATAAATAAC
Organism: Grallaria varia; assembly: GCA_013396735.1. Lineage (NCBI taxonomy): Eukaryota > Metazoa > Chordata > Aves > Passeriformes > Formicariidae > Grallaria > Grallaria varia. Next base: position 533,822 of record VWZG01007175.1, read on the forward strand.
AGAGGATTTGAATTATATGAATAAGAGTTCATTAGAGATGATTTCATGTTATGCGTTTGGGTTCTTTTTCCGCTCCAAAGCTGCAGCTTCTGCACATGACAATTCTTTAAAAATTGCACAGGAATTGTGAACAATGAGAAGAGTTGCAGGGGTCGAGCCCAAATGGGAGCATTTTATCCTTTCTTTGCAATGCTGGAAACATGCAAGGCAGGGAAGTTCACCCATTCAACCTCTCTGCAGCATTTGGGGACCAAAGCAGAGCTGGGCGAGGTGTGTGGGTGGGCTTGGTCCTACCAAAAGCAGCCACAGGGCAGCAGAGCCCTGAGGGTCCCTCTGGATCAGCAGTTCCACAGCCTTGGCTATTCCCTGGCTAGAGGAAGGACTCTGACTGACTTCCGAGGACAATTTCTCTCTCCAATACTTATTCCTGTGTCTTCGAAATTCAGCCTTCATAAAAATGATTGCCCCAATATCCAAGTAAATGTTTAAATGAATAAGTTTAAAAAGATTATGATCAGAAACATTGATGTATTTTCCATGCAGGGGGTTTTGCAGTATTTGCCCAGCTCTCTCAGCACCAACACCCCCTTACCAGCCACAATCCAAATATCAAAAATATTCCAGCTCTCCACAGAATATGTTTCATTTTAATGGACAAACAAGAGAAATCCTATTAAGAGTAGGACACATCCATATGTTATCCCACACCTATCAAGAACACAGAAGACTGAAAGGTGTATCTCCTTCAGAGACAGCACAGCAGTAAAACATTGCTGCCCTTACTCTTCCTGATGGCAGGTTGGCAAGACTCTCTTGGCTTTAGGTATTTTTAAACTGTTCCCTGACAGCCTAATTGTCATTATGAGACCAAAGAATTTGTGCTGTTCTGGGCAGAGAAGACAAGGAACAGCAGTGCCTGCAGCTGGAAGGGAAAACAAGATGGATCAGGGTGGGGGACAGGGGACTCCTGATCCAACAACTTCCTCCCATGTCCCCTTCAGCCAACAAGGAAATGAAAAAAGAGAGGATGGAGGCAGAAGAGCAGCAGAATAGAGAGGAAAGAGTAAGAAAATGAGACAGAAGAGCACTGAAGGGAAAACCAGAAGGACGCATAAAGAAGACAGCAGAGGGATCGCTGTTGCCTCTGGTACAGCAGCGGCTGTCGCTGCCACACACCAACATTCCCAATGATGGGAGAAACCCTGTTTGGCTCCCAAAGAGGCATCCTGGGAGCCCCTGGGAGCCTGCCCCTGCACTCACACCCTCCTGCTGCCCCCATCAGCAGCTCCCCAGCCAAGGGCAACGAGGCTCAGAGGATCAGCATCACCACATTTGATGGCTCAAGAGAGGACTGAAATGTTTCAGCAGCCAGATCCAACAGAACCAAGGGAGTCTGGAGCAGTTTGCTGCCCATGGAAAGGCAGTGGAAAGGGCAAGGAGGGAGCACAGACCCTGCCTATGAGCTGTGCAGTGTCAGCTCTGCAGGCCACGGCTTTCCAAAGGCAGGGAGCAGGAAAGGAGGGGTGCAGCCACCAGGTCCCCACTGAGGAACACCAAATTGTGGCTCCCACAGCACTCATGGCATCCCCACCCAGCAGGCACCAGCACCTCGCAGCTCTGCAGACCCAGCGTGACTCCCATCTGCCCCAGCCTGGTCTCTCTGCTCTCTCGTCCTCACCAGCCCCAAGGCAGCTCTGTGTGCAGCACAATGGTTTATTGGGGAAAGATTTTAGATTTCAGTGGTTAGTTTTTAAATGCAAATACTTCTCTTTGCTTACACTAGGGAAGATAGGTCAGAACAATGCTCCTGGCACCCCGGGCAAACATCTCAGGTCCATCACCATGGCAGGAGCCCATTCCCCATCCCGGACTGAGCCCCAGGGAAGCTGTTGCCTGAGCTGATGGACTCACCTGCAGAGCAGAGGAGGATTTCCTGTGGTACCCAGAGAGCAGAGCCCACGACCTCAGCCCATCCCAGACCTCACAGCAAAGCTTGAGGATGCCAGTTTGGGATGCCTGGAGATTTCTGCTCCAGCCACCAGCAACATGAGGTGAGAGCTGCTGAAGGCAGGCAGAGGCATTCAGGGATTTTCCAAATGCACCTCTTCTCCTGTGAGAGGGGCTGCTGCTCCCCTGCAGACCCCTGCTGGGCCACGATGCCCCTGCTGATGCAGGCAGAGGGTCATTTTGGGGATGGGAAAGGGTGGCAGCCCCTCCACATCGGCGTCATCACAGCAAATGCAAAGTGATGGAGCAACTCAGCAGAGCTGAGGAGCATCTGCATGAAGGACAACAGCCAAGAAAGCAACACTCCTGGGGAATCTCCTCATTCCTGAGGGCAGAGCCCTCCTCCCCCCAGCCCGACTGCTGCCTCTCTTCCTTGTCTCTGTGCCAAAATGAACCTGCTTCTCAATAATTAAATGAGAAAGTCTCGTTACTACTTTCCCTGTCTGCCTGACCCATAACATCAGCTAAAAAAAAAAAGAGAATAACTAAAATCAATACATCCTGTCCAAAACACATGAATTCCAACTCAGCCAGCCCCTAGAGAAAATAAGTGCAAGAACTCGGTTCCAAATAAATAGATAAATAAATAAATACCCAAAATAAACAAGTAAAGCAAAGCTTCCATCGCTTGTGCGTGCCACCAGCCCAGGCCTCTGACCTCCCCGGCTGGAGACGGTCCCCAGGGCGTCCCACCACCATGGCACACTGCCCACAGACCCCTCAGGGGGCTGGGGTTCAAACAGAAAATCTATTTTTAATGACTTTGGGGAGTGGAGTAGAGATGCCAACTAGTTCAATGTAATTAAAGCTATCTATCACTCAGTGAGCAGGAGCCCAAAGTTGATGAACTTTCCAATGAGATTTTATTCTTCCCTCTATTCACGAGAAAAAAAAACCACTTTGTGCTGGTGCAGGAGACGTGAAAAAGTGTGGGAAGGAGCAAGGAGGACCCATCATTTCCAGCCGTTACTGTGTCAGGGTGACAGGGAAAATAAAGTCAAACTTTCTCACCGGGTTGTAAAAAGTGTGACAGACTCTTCTTCCCACTGTTTCTCCTCCCTTGAGCCTCCACGCAGAACTCCAAATGGAGAATCCTCCCGTGGCACATTTGCCAAGGAAAAGGCAATGTGCAGGGATGGCAGCACTTGTTGCTTTGCTGAGCAGGACCTGTGGCTCCAATCCACTCCGTGCTGGATGAAAATTCCCACCTGGAAAGGACTTCTTGGGCCAAGAAGAGATCTCAGACATGCCACGACCGATGCCACCAATGAGCACAGAAGACCCAGCACCAAGTGGGGTGTGGGCAGTGCCTCCGTGGGGCAGCAGCCAGGACACAGAGGGAGGAGGCCAAGGGAGAGTTTTAACCAAAAACCCAAAGTGCTGCTGAGCCCTTGGAGACAGAAACATCTGCTCCAGCCCCCAGGCTCTGCAGAGAAGAAGATGCTGACCCAGGCAAGGAGCAGGCGAGGGGGAGTTCTCCTGACAGGCACAGCAGCTCCTGGAGGACCCAGCTCTCCTCTCCCACGGCGCTCAGCAGGGAAGGATTGTCAGAGCTACCAACGGGCTGTCAGAACCAAATCAACGCCGGGAACTTTTGGCAGAGAGGCAGCGAGTGGGAGAGGACACAGAGACAACGTTTCCATGGCTACAAAGGGATTATTTAATTACGGCGCTGCAGATGCATGTGGAGAAAGTCCCTTAAACTCTGATCCAAGCAACCTTTTCAATGAGTTTGGCTTTGCTGCTCTAAGAACCTCATTAGCATCTTAGGAGGACAAGCTGTGTTGGAGCACAGGGGACCAGATCACTTCCTCAGTGAGAGACCAGACCTTCTCCAAGCATTCCTGTTTCCCTGGCTCCCTGCTACCCTCCACGCACAGCTCTAGGCTCCAGAGGGAGGTGCTGAAAGCAAGGGCAGGCTCCTCTGGGAAGCAGGAGAGACTGAAAAAATAGCAAGTGTCCCCAGGTAAGGCCTGATCAAGAATTGTCCTCAAGGCAGAGTTTCCTCCATCCCCACGGCCCAGCAGCAGCTGGCAGGGCTCGGGCTGGGAGCAGACTCATGTTCTGGCACACAGGCTCCTGCACACAAACGCTTTCCTGTGGTTTACCATGGCTCGAGTTAATCATTGCATCAATATGAAACATCTGAGCGGGGTTTTGTGGGAACAGCAAAGTGCCAGGCAGAGATCCCATCCCCGCTCCCGGGAGCAGCACAGCATCATGGAAACCTGGGCGAGGAGAAATGGGTTCTCATCTGGAGCACGGGCTGCACGTGACCCTTCATGCAATGCTCGGTCTGTTCAATCTGGCAGCTCCTCTCTACCCTCGGCAGGTGACAGTGACACTCGATGGCTGCAGAGTGGGCTCCTGCAGGAGGTGGCATGGGGACCTGGCAGGGCACTGGGTGTCCCAGTCCCTCACCCTCCCTCGGACCCCAGCTGTGCATGGCAGTGCACCCCTCCAGCATTTGGGACCCCACGCTGGCATCCACGTGCCCACCGTGCTCAGACTGGCACGCCAGCGCCAGCTCCGCGTGACAGTCACCGCTCCAAAGTGTCTTGGCAGCATCAGCTCTGCCTCCTGCTTCGCACGGACCATCTGCACCTGGGAAGTGAAGGGCCAGGGATGTGCCAGCCGCCTGTTCCAGCTCCGTGTGCCCGCTGCCTCCAGAGCTGGGCAAACCCTGTGCACGCACAAGACTGGGATGTGATTCTTTCGTCTCCAGGGTTGAAATAAAACCACCGGCCGAGGTATTTACTCAAGCTTCTGGAATCAGCAAATACAGCAAAATTTGTGGGTTATAATTAGGTCAAACCTGGCCACAGAGTTGCAGCCACACGCTGCTCCTGCCCCACATGGTGGGAGCCCAGTGTCCCCTGCACATGGGTGGCAACTGGGGAGGACAGGACCCTCATCAGAAGATCTGTCTCATTTGGGACACCAAAACACTCTGCTCTCCTGCAGAACTGACCCACACAACCTCTCCTTGATGACGATTTACATGTTCACATGCGGTAGTAATGAAGAATGAGATGCTAAAGGTCTTCACCACAAGAACAAGGTTATGCTGTGATACATCCACATGTTTCCTCCCCTGGAAAACCACCACGCCTCAGGGGAGCTGCAAATTCATTCTTGACTGCAAAAAACTGTTAAACTGTTCAAATGAGTTTCTGGAAGTCAGGGCTGTCCACTCAGCACCTCAGTGGGAGATCCTCATCCTCCTCCTCAGCTCTGTGCGCTGCTGGCACCAGCCAGGGGGACACAACTTCTCTGCTCCCATGGCAGTTCCCTCTGGGCTTGCTGTGGATTTCGGGATGATGTGCCCGGAGTGGCCACATGGCACATCCAGGGCATCCCTGCCAGGGGATATCACTGCTGCCATCTGAAGTGGCTTCTTGAAGTGTTGGCACCATCTTCTGACGCTGCTGGGCAAGACCACCCGGCCACGGCCACCCAGCTGATGAACACTGCCCTTTGCAGCACTGATTAGCCCAGGCCTCAGGGGAGCTAATTAATCTGGATAAAAGGGGAGCAGCTTTCCAAAATTTCCAGGCTCAGGTGGGGATCAATCCAAGGCAGCAAACTTTCATCTCGCATCAGTTCGTGGCCTCTGCGTTCAGTGCTTTGCCTCGCTGCCATGGAACTCCTGGCACACGCCCTGCAGTCATTTAAAAGTTTTAACAGAAGCTCAAAAATTAATTAAGGTGAATAATTATAAAGTGCGTGCTTCTTCCCCTCTCTATTTTGCGAGAAAAGTGGCAAAAATAGAATTCGGGATAATTCTGGAGTTAAAACCAGTGTAATTAGGTGTTCAACGCACACTCACAATTGGGCTGTGCTTATTAAAATTACTGTTTTAGTCAGAACATTTTGCCAGAGAGTCATTAACAGCACAATGCCTCCATTCCCCGCGACTCTAATTAGACTTGGCCGCCTCCAGCGCAGGGATGCCCAGCCCTGCTGCCCACTCAGCGCTGCAGGTGATGCACTGGGGGGACCCTCACAAGGCTCCCAGGGGTGCAGGGACTCGGACAGGAGAGCGAGGACAGGCACAGAGCTCGGGCAACAGGCAGTGGGAAGGGGTTGCTCTGTGACATGGAATGCCTTGATCACAGCTCTGACTCGTGGCTTCCTTCTGCCTGCAGTGATCACGCTGGACAGCAAAGCAGGGGCATCAGGCTCTGCTCTCTCCTCCTTGGAATAAAGAATTCCCTTTATTTCTGCTGTGCAATGCTCTGCTTTAGGCAGAAGGAGGCCAGGTCTGCGTTAACTCTGTCCCCACACCATCCAAGCCTGGACAGCAAATGGCCATGTGGTCCATGGGGCTGAAGGTGGTACAGCCAGGACATGCCCAGCTGGGAATATCTGCAACAGGAGCTACAGCACGGATGTTCTGGGAGTTAATATGTCCATGCACATCCCTGTGCCCTCATCAGCATCTCCCTGGCCTTGGCGTTGAGGAGCACATGGGATGAGGGAACAACTGGAAGAACTGGAATAGGTTGTGCAGAGAAGCTGTGGCTGCCCCATCCCTGGAAGGACTGGCCAGGTTGGACACGGCTTGGAGCAACCTGGGCCAGTGGGAGGTGTCCCTGCCCAAGGCAGGGGGTGGAACTGGATGGGCTTTAAGGTCCCTTCCAGCCCAAACCATTCCATGATTCTATAATCCTACGATCTCTTGAAAGTGGGGATACCTCAGAGCGGGGAACACTTTGGAAGGAACAAAAGCACCCATCTGGAAACACCCTGAGCATTCATAAACAACTTCCCCTGCCCAAGCAGCTTCCAAGACTGGTTTGGGAAGTGATGGAGGCTTCAAAGCAGGTGTGCCCGTGTCAGAGAAGGGAGCTCCACGCTCCGAAGCTCAGACACCCAGCCCTGTTATGGAAGACCTAGCTCTCCATGGTGTGTATCACAGGAAATCTCAGTGCCTGCTGCCTGCAATCGCCTTCAGCCGTCTGTTTTTCCTCTCTCCCCATAAAAACCACATGCCAGACAGCAGAGGCCCCTTCCCCCAAGCTGCTAGCCTAGAACTCATGAATTCACTTAAGTTGTTAAAAGGGATTGTGGCAGGCTAAGATAAAACAGAGGAGTTTAAAATGACAAACAGACTCCTAAATGGGATGAGAGTCTTAATGAAAACAGTAATGAATGAATGAGGCGACCGAATATTACCCATTAATATTAGACAGATAGATTAGATCCCTAGGCACTGCATTTAAAACCGACATGAAATTACTTCAATTACTCTGCATTGATAAATAACAAGGCCATATTTACTGTTAAAACGCATTTCCTCCACCCTCCCCCATGCTTGCTTTGGCTTCTGCTTCCCAAGGGGGAGAGCAGACCACAGAGAGGGTGGAAAATGCACCAGGCTGGTCCACCTCTCCCTTCCTGACCACAGGAGACCTGGGCTAGTCAGCATCCACCACAGGTATTCCAGGGCACCTGCCACAGAGGAACAGTCCCATTACGCTCAATTACAACCATCAACGCTGCTATTTCAGCCCTGGCATTGCTGTGCAAGAGCCAAAGCAATCACTGATGATCCACTTAAAACCTGATGCTCACAGCATCCCTCCCTCTCAGAAACTCACTCCACTTCCCCTTGCTGGTGGGTGCAGCTGCTCAGCATCCTCCTTTCCACACTGGGAAAGGGAGATTAACCTGAGCAGAGGCCTCTTCTAATGAAGAGATCATAGGTGGATAATTCCTGGGTGTTTGGTGGCATTTACATGCTAATGATGAAAGGCACTCTGGTAAAGTCAACACGAGTCCCTTGTCCTTACATCTCAGCCTCCAGCCCAACCATCTGTTTGTTCTCAGAGTTCAGAAAAGCCCTGGAGAACAGGTTGCTGCTGGAAAAGCTGCAAGAAGTCCTTTCCAGCTCTGCTGCCTCGACCTGTGAAGCTCCGTGCCCGGATGAAGTCTCCGGGATGACTCGGCTGCTTCCCGGTGGATGCTGTGCTCAGAGCTGGATGCCCTGCTGATGGGATAAACAGGGCACCACTGTAAGCACACGGGGGCTGGCGTGTCAAACCACTGATCCTCTGCTGCTACAGGATCTTAAATATCTGCAAAAATCCCCCCCTCTTCAGCCTCATCACATACCAGTAAACAAGAAAGACATAAAATGTCTCTTTCAGAGATAGGAGAGGAGCAGCCTGGAGATGGAGCAGAGAGCAGTGTAATGAGCCAGAGAGCCTGAGCCCAGATCCCAGGTCCTTGCTGCAGTCAGGATACACACCACCTCAGGTTTCCTTAGGGAGAGGAGGAGAATGACCCCCAAGATTCCCCCCAGCTGGGATGCAATCCCTTAGGGAAAGGCTGAACAGGGCTCCTGGTCACTCCAGTTGAAAAACTGCTGTGTGGAGGATTCACTGAGTGTGGGAATGGGGGGGCAGGAGGGCTGAGGGGGCTGTGTGTACCATGCAGATATAAATTACCTTCCCAGGAAGACAACAAAACCCAGCCTTGGTGCTTTCCCACCCTGAAACAAGGGGCAAAGCAGGGATGTGAAGAGGGAGGAATGCACAGAGCTCTTTCCACAGCTCAGGGGATGGATGACCTTTGCAATACTATACCTGTATAAATCTTATTTAATGAAATAATAATAATAAAAAAAAAGAATAGATGAAGGTTAAATCATTCCCTACAGCAGATTTACATTGAAAACAAAGTCTGTTCAGACAGCGGCTGGTTTACACAACAGGCCTTTAACATTCCTTTCCTAACTACTGGGGTGACTCCTGACCAGCTCTAACCACAGGATGAGTGATTGGAACCCTCGAAGCCAAAGGCAACTTGCCAAGACAGAGGCAAAGGAAGCAGCACTAGTCTGGGGTTTACTTTCAACACACAATTAGGGGTTTCGCTGGGTCACAAGTCACAACATGGTGGTTTTCACCCATCAAACCTTCCCCACAACATTCCCATCCCCTGGGACATGACTTCATTTGCGGTGGCACCACAAGTCAGCACTTTCAACGCCCACCTCCCCTCCCTTCATGCACCACAGAGCAAACACCACTGCCTGTGGCTTGGAAGTGCCCCTGGGAAACTGGGAAAACTAACCAAGGGCCTCCCATTATGCGAAATAAAAGCTGGGATGGTTTTTGTAGCCAGAGAAGGTCGGGCAAAGAGTTTAGCTTTCATCTTCACCTGCTTTTCCTTGGGCTGCTGTTGTGCTCCATGGGAGATGGGGAATCAAAGGGCAGCTCTGGGGCTGTGGCACTGCTTTGACGGAAGGCAGGGGGGATACAAGCTCAGAGCTCATACATAAACTTCAGAATTGCTGCATTAACGCTCCCAGGGCTGCAATGCGAAGTCACTTGTCCCTAGAAGCCATATCAGCTCCTGCTGTAAACAGTTCCTTTGACATCAGCTTCTCACTGTCCGGATCCAGCACTCAAAACGGTGGCATTTTGGGCAAATAATGCCATGAAACTATTTCTGCTCCATCAGAGCCTGAGGAACTTCTGCATACATTTCCATAAATATCACTGGCGTCAGTACAGCAACAGACCCAACAGACTGCAAGGGGGATCCTGCAGACTGCTGCTGAGCCTACCTAAAGATCAGCTCCAGGAAAAGCTATGGGGTTGGAAGGAACTTGAAAGGATAAAATAAACCAACTTCTGTGGGAATTGGTAGCCCTCAGTGAGGCTGGAAAGGCGGTGGGAATGTCCTCCCAGCTATCAACACGTGCAAATCACTGCCCCAGGAGGCTGAAAGTGGATGGCATTGAACAGGCTTGCACAGAGCAGTTCATTAAGGACAACTTGGGAGTGCCAAAACCCAGGAGAAGGGCTGGTGGATACACGACCTGGCAGGGAATGGGGCACAGGGACCCACCGTGGTGGATCTCTCTGCCATACGAAAGGCACGATACCATCACTTCCAGACAACATTTAGTCTAAAATCATGCTTTTCAGCTACAAACCTCCCAAGGGAAATGAATCCCCACCTGTGCTGGGGCAGCGGAGCTGGAAGGGGATCTTCCCTCCCCTCAACTGCCTTCAAGCTGGAAGCCTGCACTGGAGCAGCTGCTCCAAGGGCATTTCTCCGCAGGGTAGCTGGCAGGGGACAGGGTTAACAGGCCCACTCCACCTGTGACCTCTCTCCTCTCTCTCCGAGAGCTTTAATTACCAAGCTAAAGAAAGAGGGGCCCTGCCAGAGCCCAGTGATGGGATCGATCATCACCCCTGGGACAGGCTGAGCTCCCCAGAAAGGCAGCATCTCCCATCCCACCTGCACAGCTGATGGAGGCCAAACCCACCCTGCTCAAAAACAGGAGCATCTTCCAAAGAGCAGAGCAGCTTTGGGGTGGGGATGGTGGGGGGAACATAAATAAATGATGCTGCTAATGAGAAGATGCCAGCACGGCAGGGGCCGCAGAGCGATGACTCTATCCCTGATGCCCCGGCAGCCTGACAATTGGCAAATGAACCTCTGTGGTTTGTACGTTCCCCCTCTTTCTTCTTTCCTCGTGAAACTGGCAGGGACAGGGGCAGGGCAGGACGGAGGTGCTGGCGGCAGCTGTGCTCGGGATGAAAAATGAGCAGCATATGCACGGGAGGCAGCTGGAGCCCCACGTGAGGGACCCCACGGCTCCCTCGCCTTATTGCCCTCTCCCCAGTGGGGCCCTGGCCTTAACCCTTGCCTTTCTCCACCATTCTCTGATGGAGCAAACCAGCCCAAGGCAGAGACCTTGGTGATGGTGGCCAATGCCTGATGCCCTGGGATGGCAGCACGTTCCCTGCATCCCTGGATGCCTGGGAGATTAAAGCTGCAGCCCTGCTGGAATGGGCAACGTGTGTACACAACAAAACAACAGACCACAGCTGCTCCCAGAAGCAGATGAAACCTTATCCTCAGCTTACAGCTGAGGGAGCAGCGCTGGCAAGGGCAGCACAAGGGCTGCAGCACTGCCCTGTGTCCATTCCCAGGCTCATCCGCATCCAGAGCCTGGTGGCATGAAGGTCTCTGCCTGGCACTGAGACAAGGTGTGCCCAAAAAATGCTCGAAGCGCCCTGTTTTGATGTCACTATCCTAATGCCAGCCCTCTCCTGCTCGCCTCGGAGGCAGAGCTGGAGTTCCCATGTGCCTTCTCCCCACCCCTGCCTGTACAGAACCCCCTCCTCGAGTTCCTGGCCACTTGCCACCCCTGGCACGCCCAGGGACACGGAGGCCACGATTTGTTTACCCTCCGTGCTCAGCAGAAAGCCCAGGGCTGCACGGGAGGAGATGTCCTGCCACCCACCTGGAAAGGGACCCCACGCGTGCCAGTGGCCGCGGCACAGCAGGGTGGGCAGCCGCGCATCTGCCCGCTCCACACAGACTCACAGGCTGTGCTGTGCCACAATGCCAGCTTTGTTCCCGGCTCTGGCACGTCCGAGGGTGTCAGTGACACTGAAAAGCTTTGACTGGCCCTTTCTGTTTGTTTTCTTGGCACACGCAAGGATCGTTTCAATGGCCCAACCTCGGCTCTGCCCTGCACCTCGCGTGTGACTGACACGGTGATTCAACAGCAGCTTTGCCCAGGGAAGGCTGAGCAGAAAACGAGGGTGTCCAGGCCCTCCAGTGCCCATTTACCTCTGCCTGCTTTCCCAGCACAGCATCACACATCCCACGCTGGGCGACTGGCTCTGGAAGAGGCTTCCCAGGGCAGTGGGCATGTCCCCAAGGCTGTCAGAGCTCAAGGAGTGTTTGGACAACGCTCTCAGGTACAGGGTGCGATTTTGGGGTGCCCTGTGCAGGGCCAGGAGTTGGACTCAATGATCCCTTCCAACTCAGCATATCCTAGGATTCTATATAGCCTGGCTGGCAGGGCTGCAAGGTCCATCCCTCAGATGCTCACATCCCGTGGGGTGATGCTTTGGGGAGACTCAGTATGGCCATCCCAGACCCTGCTCAGAGCTTCTCCACAGCCAGTCACAAAGGTCTGCTGCATGCAACACAACACAGGAACACAGGACACCCTCAGTTCCCCCTTTCAGAACCATTTCAGAGTCCCACGAATTGTTTAAATACTGCGGAAACCTGGGAGGAAAGTCACAGGCACGACCCGTTTGTGTCATTTTATAAAGCCTTGAAAATCCAACGCATTTGAATGCCCTAAGAGGCTTGAGAGGTCACAGAGTCGTATCCTTGATGCTTTCACAGCCTGACTGTGGCCCTACTCCATGTTTGCTCCAGGAACACTGACACAGTCTCCATGGCTTTTTAGCAAGGATTGCTCTCTAATGTTGTCCTTGCCAGTCAATTTTCTGCTACTCCATCACTTTCCCATTTGTATCTCATTACATATGGCTGTCAAAAATAATTTAGGAACCTGACCACCAGTGTGAGAAATGAACCCTCCTAAGTATATCCCCAAAACTCTCTAATTCTGACAGAAAATGAGCTTTAAGCCCTTTTCCCCACACAACAAACCCACTGTCCCATGGCGGCTGTAGCACCACGGCCCCTTATCACATACTGCACGTCAGCCAGGACCAAAAGGAACATCTCAGGGGACAACACAGCAAAGCTTCAGGGCCACGTCAAAACAGAGGGGCACAAAGAGCTGTCGGAACAGGAGGCTTTTTGATTCTGAGGTGTCACACTCACTCCCAGCACAGCAGGTGCCCACCCAGCCACTCACACCGCCCGCCCAGCCCACCACGGAGCCACGTTGGGTTGGAGTTTAACATATTGTTTGCACTGAAGACTCAAGAAAATGCATTGGATTATCCAAATGTGACGTGGGTTTTTACTTTTCCCATAGGGATACACACAGATAAGAGCACCAGGCTGACCCTGCCTGTGGTAGCCTTGGGTGTCTTGCCCTGTGATAAGGTGCCAGACTTGCTCTCTCAAGGCTACAGAGGGGCCTTGAAGGAATAGTTTAAACTCAAAGAGCAGATTTAAACTGACAGGAACATCACATTACTCTGCCTTGATTCCCAAGCTGTGGAATTCTGCAGGACAGCTCTGCCTCACCAGCCAGAGGTGCACAGGCAGCGTGGGCTGAGCCACACCAGCAGTTTGGACAGGCAGGACAAGAATCACAGAGAGACAGAATGTCCTGAGCTGAAGGGACACACAAGGATCATCAGCACAACTCCTGGCCCTGCACGAACACCCCAACATCTCATCCTGTGCTTGGGAGTGTTGTCCTGGGCAGTGCCCACCACCCTCTGGGGGAAGAACCTTCCCCTGAGATCCAACCTAAACATCCCCTGACAGAGTCTCAGATCAAGCTGCTGTGTCCTCTCTGAGCATGAAGGACACCCATGAGGTGCAAGTGGGCAGCTCCTCCTTTTCCAACAAGTTATTTGTGGTTATTATAATGGATTTACTGTTGTTTATTGTTTCCTCCTGCACAGAGGTGTCCCCTTTACGCCCATCACGAGCCCTACAGACAGATCCAGTTGGCATCGCTGCACCTTCCTTTCCTTGGAGGCTTTTCCACTGCCACTCTCTCCCCTTCCCCTCACTCAAAAGATTCCCTGCTTGTTGGAGAAACCTGCAGGATCTGCACCCAGCCGTGGCACAAAGATGCTGCTGGTGCAACACTTGAACTCATTTTAATACATTTATGCCGAGACTAAATTTGTCGCTGCATATTTTCCTCCCAAGCCTGGTAATCAGTAGTGGAAATAATTTGCTGTTGGCTGCTCTGATGTTGCCTTCTTTTGCACATATCGAAATGACAAAGACATCAGGCCCTCAAAGTCCGATTGAAGAATAATTGGAAATCCAAAGTGGCACTAAATGCTATTTTCTAAATAAAACGCATTCAATTACAGAACATGAGCCTGTCAAGCATTAAAAAAGATTAGTTAGAGGTGGAAAAAAAGTAGTCTTCAAACCTTCAGAGACTTCATTATATGCACAGGATACCCTCTGTTCTTTGGGACAGGCAGGGGTATAAGGAATGCAAAACAATGGAAATATTTCCAGCAGCCTGTGTGTCCCAAAAGGGCCTGGATGCTTCTATACTGCTGGATTTCCATGTCAACTGTTGAATATATATATATATATATGCAAATATATATATATACACACCCCTGGTGGGTCTCTTCCAACTCAGGATATTCTATGAGAGATATATATATATTTATATATATATATATATAATCCTACTGAGGGTTATATGTTTTCCTTCATCTCTGGCAGGAAGGCACAGATGATTTTCCTTCCACCAGCCCCTTTGGTTACACAAGCAAATCAGCAAATTTCCCAGGTTGTTTTCAAACCAGGAAAAGTTTCTCTCATTAAATCAAGCGCACATTTACCAAACACTGACAGCCTGAAATGCTCCACCAACTCCTTTGGGGAGCCCCTGTGGCTGCCCACAGCCAGGGAGTCCCACAGCGATGCCCTCTGTGCTGCCCAAAGCCCCGAGGGGCTGTGCAGGGCTGTCCCCAAGGCCAGGCACTGTCCCCCAGCCCCGCAGGCTTGGCCAGAGCAACAGCCAAGAGGCACTTGGAGGATGCACAGCAAACCCTGAGCAAGGTCTGGACCAGGGAGACACGAAGGGGAAAAAGCTCCTGTATATCTGAATGTATTAGGATATTGGGAAGAAATCCATCCCTGTGCGGGTGGGCAGACCCTGGCACAGGCTGGGCAGACCCTGGCACAGGCTGGGCAGAGAAGCTGTGGCTGCCCCTGGATCCCTGGAAGTGTCCAAAGCCAGGGTTTGGAACAACCTGGGCCAGGAGAAGGTGTCCCTGCCCATGGCAAGGGGGTGAAATGAGATGGTATTTAAGGTACTTTCCAACCCAAACCAGTCTGGGATTCTACACTTAGGTAAGGCAGGTGAGAGAAAAGCAGATAAACCAAGCAACAGCAGAGAACAGAACAGATTCCTGCCTCAGTGTCTGCAGTGAGACGCTGTGATGGGAACAGAAGGCATTTGAAGGCCAGGGATTACAGATCTCTGCAGGTATGGGGATGGCAGCAGGCCCTGGATGTCGGGGTCTCCAAATCACCCCCAAACCTGCAGGGAAGCAACACATCCAGGCACAGACCCTGCAGCCGAGCACCAGAGCCTCTGCCACATCTCTATATTAACAAGACCAAACAATGCAGCAGATGCGCTCAAAACTTCAGCAAACACCATAATGGCCATCAAGCACAGGAGGACAAAGACAATCGTATTTCACGCAGTAGGAGCTGGTAAATTCACGCTTAGAGCAATAAAGTCGCAGCCAAACAAACATGACCCCAAGTGGGATCTATGGCTGTGGCAGGCACATTCTCAGCCTACACAAACAGGGGAAGATGAGATGCATTTATCTCAGATATTTCGTTTCAACAGCTTTCCTTAACAGCTCTGGCCCCTGGAATTAATACATATTGCCCAGTGAGCTGCAGAAGCTCCCCGTGGGAGAGGCAGAATTATTTATGTGTCTGTTCTCTGTTTCTACAGAAGAATTAAAACCCAGGTAGAATTCTTTGCGCGCCGATTTTTTTTTTTTATTTATTTTTTTTTTAAGAGGAGATAATTATCACTTGAAATTATTCAGGTGCAAATGCAGCAAATTGCTGACCTGCAGCTGATCTCAAACGACGACTCCACCAATAAATACACCCTCGTGCTGGGGGAGACGGGAGAACAGCCCACACATAACTGAAGATGGATTTATTCCAGCCTTTGCTACAAGGCTGAAGGCTGGGAAGCCAAACCCCTCTCTCCCAGGGTTTCATTAGCTGGGAATGGCTTTCTAACGAGATTTACACGATCTAGCCCGAAGCCTACACATTTTGCTCTGCACCCAAAGACAATAACAACAGGGAGCTCAGGAGCTGCCTTCTGCTCCTCCTGTCACCCATCAGTCAGGACTGTTACGCTGCTGCTACCACTGTGATTACACAGAGCACAAAAAGAAAGCCAAACCCTGCCCTTTCTGTAGCACTAAACCTCCAGCCTGAACTGATCCAAGCCAGGAAAATTTATGGTTATGGGGACCACGCTCAGTCCATTAGGAAGGGATAGGTAATTGCCAGCTGGGATCTAAATGCCCTTCTCACCCCTCCTTGCACCATCCAGGAGTCCAGCTGGAGGAGCAGCACTGCTCCCATGTGCTGCTGCTGTCCCCCATCCCCACAGACACCCCAGGAGGGGACCAGGGGGCTATTTGGGGGCTCTCTGCGCACGTGGTGGGGAACTTTGGTGCCACTGCCCCCCTCTAAGGACAGGGAGAGCCCTAAACCAGCCATCCCAGCCTTGGGAAAACACCACCACGCTCTGAAGGGGAGCCAGAGAGGGCAGGAGGCAACGCAGCATTGCTTTTGGTGCCACAACTTCAGAATTGTGCTTCTTGCTTAAAATTCTCCTCAACTTAACCAAAACCCAGCGTCTGGACAATGCTCTCAGGCACGTGGTGGGATTCTGGAGTTGTCCTGTGCAGGGCCATGAGCTGGGTGTCAGTGACCCCTGTGGGTCCTTCCCAACACAGGATATTCTATGATTCCATGATCCTCTGATGCTCTTCGAATGGATCAAGGTCCTTTGTTGGATGGGATACAGTTTTTCTGTGTTGGTGCATCCTCTGCTGCAGCAGATCCACGCCTAAACAAAGACTAAAACCCATCTCCCCTCCAACCCCACACCTTGCAGGGATGCTTCTCCTACAAATTCAACACTTCCTCCAGAACCCTGCTTGGAGCAGATGCCAGGGACCAAAGTGAATCCCAGGCCACCAGCCTGGACCAGGCAGAGACCTAAACTGGAAAAACCCAGCCTGTTTTTGCCTAACTGGAGCTTGCACACTCCTCTCTGCAGGCACAGGAATGCTGTTTCTGGCACAGTTTCTGCCAATAATAATGTGGTCAGCTCTTTTGGGCTGGATTTTAAGGGCAGTGTTTTTGTGGGCAGCACTGTCAGCTCACTCACACAGAGGCCCAGCCACACAAGGAGGAGTTATTTTTGAAAAGCCCGTCCTTCCCACCCATCTCTCCCCCAAACAAAATAGAAATAAAAATACTCCGGATCACGCTCTTACAGGGGTATTAATAGCACCCAAGGCACTGACAGTTGTCTGCCTGTGAGTCACTTAAATGGATGGGAAAAGGCCTAAAACAACTGTGGCTTCACAGGAGGCAAAGCAAACATCATTCGTGGTCCGCAGTGCCGAGTACAGTCCTTGTTCCGGCAGTCTGGGTGGGAGATGCTCCTCTGTGCCCACTTCAGCTGGCTCTAGCAGGGCTGACCCAGTTCTAGAGCCTTTGCCCAGACAACCAGCTGGGCAGGCAGCAACTCTTGACCAATTTCTACCCAAAATGTCCATTGATTTTGGCCATTTTGGTTTGGATGTGGCACTGGAGGCCACAGCACTGACCAGGACCATTGAGCATGTCACTAACGAAGCAAAAGGCACACCCCTGCCTCTGATAGTCTTAGAATCCTAGAAAGGTGATATTTAATGTTCCTTTCAATACAAACCAATTTCCACCTCCCTGCCACCTTCCACTAGACCAACCTTCTTCAAAGCCTCCATCCATCTCAGCTGCTGAGAGGCCCTCAGCACTCAGGGCTTGTTTCTGCCCCCAGTACTACTCAAATCTCCTTATCTCTCCACTGCTGGAATGGGATTCCAAAAGGAATCTTTTAATTCAATTATTCGAAAGCATCTCTGATGCCTTGACAGCCTAATTTGGTCTCCTCCAGGTCTTTCCCTACCATGTGTGTGAGAGCAGCAGGCACCATCCCGCCCACGTGATGCCCTCGCCATGCAGTCGCTCCAGCTCTCTGAGCACTCAACTCAATTTCTGTTTGAAAGGAAACATGAATACTAATTAAACAGCCATAAGGGCACAGAGCAGATAAATATGTGTTGCAAGAGAAACTGGAGAGACACACTCTGAAGTGGAGCCAGGGAGGGGAGGAGGCAATGTGTCATTGCTTTTGGTGGCACAACTTCAGAATAGTGCTCGTTGCTTAAAATACTCCTCAACCCAACCAAACTTGGTGCAATGCGAGCGACTCCTGCCTTAAAACCTTCCTCCTCCGAGACATCCATGGCCACCCTGACTTCAGCAATGCACATTTGAAACAATATTTTGCTCCATGTGAAGGCCAGATAAAGCACTATTCACGTGCCAGCTTCCAGCACGCTCCAAAATGCTCGTGCCAACTCCTCTGCAACTGAGCAGCCCTCTGGGCTGCAGGCAGCAGACTGGAAGGATAACCAGCATCTGAAGCACAGCCTTTTCCTGCCACCTTGGAGTGAAAAAAACCACCCAACACTTCCAATTCCTCCCTAACAAAGAAAGGTGAGCAGTCATGGCAGGATAAGTGGATTATAGAGTGGTTCTGCCTGCCTGTTCTCTCTGCAAACACAGCAGAAACCCACTGGTAGAGCCCTTAGGATGGTTTTAAGCACAGAATTCTCTGTCCTGCTTTATCTGGGATGCTGTTCTGTACATACGTGGGGAGGACAGAGCCATGGGGATGCTCTGTGTGACATGGGTGTTTCAACACAGAAAGAGCAAAACCCCACCCAAGCTTCGTTTTTTGCCAATAAACCCAGAAGTTTGGCCCTGAGAGTTCAAGGAGGCTTGGAGGAAAAAGAGAAAGTTCCCAGCCTGGGAAGAAGAACAACCCAGGGTCTATAAATATTCACAGGTGTATCTTGGCAGCAACAACACACACGAGATCTCCTCCGAACCTCAAGGGCTGCCACAATGGATCAACCTATTGCTCAGTGAAGCCTGGAAACTTGCCTCTGGCTACGGCCACTTCCAGCTGCTCTGCTGGGATGGGAACAGGCTCCCCAAGCTCCCAAGGACCTGTCCAGCTCCACAGCACGTCAGTGTCCACCCCACCTGCACCACCTTCAAGGAGCATCCCCCTTCGTGGCAGGCACCTGGGCATTCACTGATGCTTTCAAGGTGATTTTGGGCACTGAAATCACCTCTTTAGGAAAATTTATTCAGTTTAAAGGTGCATTTCTAAGAGTCCATGTGACCAACCACAGCTGGGAAGGTGATGCTCAAACTGATGAAGTCTTTATAAACTATTTGTCACTGCAGACCATCCTTCCCTTCCTGTATTCACCTCACTGTGTCTGGGGAGCATCGACCTGAACAGTGATGAAATGAAGAGAGAATGAAATGAAGGTCCCTGGTTATGGGTCTAAGGATTTGGGAGGTTTCACAGATTTCCTGTGTGACTTAGGATAGGTCACGTAGCATCTCTATGCTTCAATTCCTCGTCTAAAAAGTGATATTGCTGCTCCATCTCGCAGGGCTTTGGGGAGGATAAATCTGTTAGTGGAGAGCAAAATGTTCACAGGCTGGTGGGGTTTGCTGCAAAAAGCCAGTGAAAAAGGCAGAGGATAAAAAAAAAGAAAAAGAAAAGAGGGAAAACAACAATCTCCCTGGGTGAGGAGCACGGTCTAAGCTTGATTACAATAAAAATGATTCCTTTAACACCCACACAGAAACCTCCAGGAGCTCAGTGTTGTTCCCCCTCTCAGCCTGGCCCCCAGCAGGCTTGGCAGGGCCAGTCCCAAGCACAGCCCTGTGCTGTGGGGCTGGCAGGGAGCCCCCCAGCCCCACAGCACAGGGGGAGGACGGAGTGTTTAGTCTGCTGGGCACATTCCTGCACGCTGCTAAAATAAATAGAAGATTATTAACGGAGCCTCTTTTCCTCACTAGCATCAGCCAGAAATGCCAGAGTTATCAAGTGACTCCCAAGGACGGCACAGGGATGGGGCTGGAGGGACTCCCCCCAGGGATGGAGGGGTTTCTGGCTTAGACAGCTCTGGCCAGGACCTGCACCAGGTTTGGTGCTCAGGATTTTCATTTGGGATGCTCAACTTGCCTACTTTTCCAGAAACATCCCAGGCTTCCCAGGGAAACTCCTGTACCTTCCTCCATAGCCACACTCTAAAAAAAAATCTCGACATTTATTGCTGCAGCAAAGTTTTAACAGGGAAATATTTTTCCAGGGAAGAAGAACAAGAACAAACATCACAAAAAGGTGTTTTTTCTTCTACAACCCTCCTTAACTTCTATATTTAGTCCCAGCTTGCAACACCATTACAGGCAGTTTCCCTGGGGCACATCCATCACTTTCAACCTATCTGGAATCTGCAGGAACTTGATCCAAGTTCCACCTGATTTTGGAGAACTTTCCAGGACCTTGAAGGGAAGAAGAGAAAAAGGCAAAGGATGCTCAGAGGTTCAGACTCGGGCTGGGTTAGAACTCTCTTAAATCCTTCTGTCCCTTTGACCCACAGAATTCAGTCTGATGCTGACACTGAGGTCCAAGGAAGAGCCATGAACCAACCTGGCCTTGAAGGATGGGAAAACCCTTCCAGGGATGGGGAAAACCCTTCCAGGGATGGGGCAGACACTTCCAGGGATGAGCTCACAGGGAAAAGGCCCAGCAGGGAAAGCACCTGCACATTGTCTGTGCCTACTTCCTGCAAACCCCATAATAATAAAGTGATACTCCACACCGTATCCCTTTTTCCATTTCACCCTTCACTGGATCATTTTATGCATCTATTCCCATTGCTAATTCAAACTAATTAAAGTATAAAATAGAATAATTTGTGCAATTTCAGAGCTCCCCTCACCATATTGTGAGTTATGTTTCTTTTCTGTTAGCGCCCGGTGTGAGCAATTCCCCTCCTCACCGGCTCAATACCCGCCAAACTCATTTGCTGGGAAGAGAAACTATTCCAGCAGCGTAGGAAGGGGGGAAGAGAAAGTTTAAAGAGCTCTACAAGAGAGGAAGAGGAATCTGAGGTTTGCTTTTAAATTTCATAGCTGAGCGCTGCGTGTGAAATTTCAGATTTCTCCTTCAAGTCATTTTCTCTCTTGGGAAAACAGTTCTCCCCCCCCTCTTTGCTGTTATTAAGGATGGAGACCTGTGCCTGTCTGTCCATCCAAACATGAAATCCTGCAGCAAAACCACGGCTCAGGAGCACTCCCTGCACTGCTCAGACCCAGCCATCATCCACGGAGATGCACCAGGTTGGAAGATGCTCCAGGCTGGAAGGTGCTCTGAACAACGTGGGCTAGTGGAAGGGGTCCCTGCTCGTGGCAGGGGGTGGAATGAGATGAGATTTAAGGTCCCTTCCAACCCAAACTATTCTAGGATTCTGTGATCTCAGCTTGCTTTCAGGATGGTGACATCAAATCTGGAGGGACATTAGACCTTCCTGCAGCCACTGAGGATATCAAGTGTCCCCCACCAACACCCAAAGCACTGGAGAGCTGAGGGTTTGTGCCTGTGAAGGTGCACGTAAGGGAAATTCTAGAAATATTTCAGGACTGGGGATGCTTGCATGAAAACTAAACAATAGGTCTGTGGAAGGGGAGGAATTGGGAAGGGAAGCAAACACCGAGGCAAACACATGGGAACCCTGTGGCTGTGACTGGCAGGGGAAGAAACAGCCTAATACAAAGAGAAACCAAAGCAAAACAAACAAACTGAAAGCCAAGCCAGCCTGCACTTGAAAGAAACAACCACATGAGCAATGTCTAAAATATAGCTCATCTAGAAAAAACAAACCCACTGACCCTGAGGTTACACTGGAACATTTTTTACCATTTCTTCCTGGAAAGTTTATTCTCCAAGCATTTGTTACCTCAGAGGCTTCTGCACTGAACTCCCCACACTTGAACAGTCGAGCATTTTGTGTCTGAGCACAAATCCGGGCCAGCTGGGGGGCTGCAGGGGGGGACTGGAACCAGTCTGGACACCACGACGTCAGCCCCAGCATGGCCAGAGCTCTGCAGGCCTGACAAATGGACTGTCAGCAGGGCAGGAGATGAGACAGCAGGTTGTCCCACCTGGCTGGGCTGCGGCTTTTTGGTCAATTGGTGTTAATTAACACATCCTTCTTGTCAGGTGGATATTGTTAATGATCTCAGACAAGTTTTTAGCTGAATTTCTTAATTATTCCTAATTGACTACAGGGAGGGAAGTGGGGAAAAAAACCTGCTGCAAGTAATGAATTTTAGGAGAGTGGAGCAGGAGCAGGAGCAGGAGCAGGTGGGGGGGGGGGGAGAGGATGGCAAACCTCCCTGTGGAGCACAGCCTTTCCTCCAGGATAGCATAGTGATCCCATCCCCATCCCAAGCTCCCTCTCTCTTCCCCCCTACTCTGTCCTCTTTTTGTCCCCTTTTACAGGAAAAGGCTGGATGGGGCTCAGAGAAACCTGGTCTAGTGAAAGATGTCCCTGCCCAGGGCAGGGGTGGAATGAGATGGTTGGAAGGTTCCTTCCAACCCAACCCATTCTGGGATTCTGGCAGTGGTCGTGGAGGAACACAAGGTGGGCAAGTGTGTTCCTGCCCCCCAAAATGTGCTGGAGCAGCAGGAGGTCCCAGCCAGGCAGGTGACAACGAGGGTCACACCAAGACAAGCCCTGCGTGCGTCCAACAAGTCCCACTGCACTCGTGATGATTCACATGAGCACTGGTACAGGGTGAGCAGGTGGAGGAATTCACGGAAGGCAGGACTTTGGACAACTCTGGTGGGATTCAGCTGACCCTCTTCCCCTGTGCCAGTGTTCAAAGTTTGCTAAGATTATGTCCAGCTAACTGGCTGTTCAACTAGCAGATAATGCAGTTAAAAATTTAATCAGTTCACTTTTTCCCTCTTGATGACTCCAGACCCTTCTACCCACATCTCCTGCATTTTTTATCGTGTTTTCTCAGTTCTTTTCAGGACACCCTCAGTATTTACAGCCTCGCTGCTCCAGGACTGATGGACTTCCTTGTTTTTCCCAGCCCTCCCTCCAATTCCAGCCTCCTCTAAATCATCCAGGCAGCTCCTGTCTGCCTCCCTCTCAATCAGCTGCCAGAATGTTCAGTCCAAAGCAAAGTGGTTTCCACAGGACTTAAACATCTCGGGGTTACAGGACAGGCAGACACACAACAAAGTGTCCCTGCAGATCTGCAGCTCCCGACATGGGGGCATTTGCAAAGCAAATATTTCACAGCCCTCAGCACAGACTAAAGTGCAGTTTCTTTACCCAAAGCCATGATGATTTATGTGGAGAGGGAGGGGGGAAATTCAGTTGGTGGAAAAGCAACAGGTCTGAGAATAAATAAGGAGGAGCTGTGGCTGCCCCATCCTTGGAGTGTCCAAGGCCAGGTTGGACAGGGCTTGGAGCAACCTGGGCTGGTGGAAAGTGTCCCTGTCCATGGAGGGAGTGGGAATGAGACGAGCTTCTAATGCAAACCTTTCTAGGATTCCATGAAAATACATAAAACTGTGCCCTCGGAGCCCTGCCCTGCCCGCTGATGCTCACTGGGTGATTATGTGTTATTATTCCCACCCGGGGAATGGAGAGGCTCCCAGCCAGAGCAGGACGCTGCTCTCCACATATAAATCCCAAATGAAATCATCCCCCTGTGGCAGAATTAACCATGAAGTAACTCCGGCTGAGCTGAGAGCAGCAGCGTTTCTGAGGCAATGAAACGTGCTTGGAGGGGGCTTGGAGGATGTTTATGGAAGATGAATTTTGCATTTACAACATCCTGGCCAAGCACTGGGTTAGGAAGGTGCTGCTTCACCCATCAGGGAGCAGAACCACGTCACGAGACCTCAGCACTTCATCAAGGTATTTTACGTGATTAGCACAAACAAGTGACAGATCATTAGCGGAGAAAAGTGTTGGAAAATAAGGAAGGAAAAATATGTCTCGGCACAGTGTGTTTTCAGATGGGAAAGAAGGCAATGAAAGCAGAGGCAGCTCCAGTGCACCCACCAGCACCCAGCGCTGCCTCCTGCACCTACAGGAAGCCCCCCGATTCAGAATCAGGGTTTATGGGACCTTCTGGGCCATGTGTCTCTCCACCAGCACAAGGATATTCCTCCCAGCAAGCCCTGTGAGTATTTTGATAAGGCTGTTTTAAATTCCATGTTTATAGCCCTTGACTGGGTGGTGAAATCTTTTGGGGCCGGCAGTCCCTGTCCCGGTGCTGCCGTGGCTTTTCCTGAGCTCTGCTCACTCCCAGCTCCAAAACAGCAAAATCTGCTTTTCTGTCAAGAGCTGCCAAAATCTCTGGCCCCAGTTTCGTGATGTTTATGTAATCCCTGCGCTGAAGGATGCCCACCACCTCTCCCGGGGTGACTGGGGGGGTACGTGGGAGCCAAGGCAAACCTGCTGTGAGTGGAACCCACCATGGTGGGAACTTGCCCAGGCAGCACATACAGTGAGGAACAGGGGTTGTTGCAGCCTTGGAGTCATAAAATCACTCTCATCCTGCAGGGCTGATTTAATTGAAATGCACTGAGCTTTCATACATTAAAAAAAAACACCCAAGCGTCTCCCTGACACCCAGACAATTAATGCTTCAGGACTGAATTATAAAGCCACTTTTCCTGTAAGACTCAGTCTTTCCCTCTGAAAGCAAGAAAGCAGAGATTTTCTGCACGTGCAGGGGTCATTGGTGTGGGCTCTGTGACAGACTCAATATTGAAATGGAACATTTTGTAAACAGGGGGGGCTCTCGGTGGCCCCACATTTGTCACTGCATTGCCTTTGCCCCCTTGCCCGCTGCTGGCTCGCTGGGGTCCCAGCCCTGGGTGCGCCCCTCACATCTCACCAGGGCTCAGCAAAGCAAAGCAGCCAAAAACCCATCACAGCAGCAACGTGACCAATTCCACTTCAGTATTTTATTTCGTGGTTTTTTGGCTGGTTCTGTTTGGTTTTTTTTTCCCCTGGTAGAAATTGTTAATTGAATTTGCCTGCCCGTGAGCACCAGGAGGCAGCTCACGCTGGGTGATGGCCAAGAGGAGCCACAGAGCAGGTCCCCTGTCCATGGCCATGCTGGTCCCCCAGCACAGTGCCCAGGGTTAATCTGGGGGGAGGACACGGTGTAACTCTGCCAGCACCCCACAGACCCACTGCTGGTCCCCTCCTGGAACCCCCCGTAGCTCCACTAATGCAACACATCTCCATCTCAGCATCTTCCAGCTCTGCCTGAGCCTGGCTCAGCTTGTGGGCAGAAATGGTGTTTGTTTGCTGCAGCAACGTTGGGAAATGAATTTCTGCTTTAAGCAAGGCCAGAACGATTTCTCTTTTTCCCTAAGAGCTGTTTGAAAGCAGGTGCAAGAGAGCCTGAAACAGCTCCTAATAACCACTCCTAAATCGTGTGGTTAGAGAACTCCAAGAGCCTGGAAGCAAAGTTTCTTTATCCTGCTCTCCCCCGGATTGGGCTGTGCAACTGTTGCTTTGTGGGAGTGAAATCAAATGTCAAATACTCTGCTTTGGAAGAAGTTGGCAATGAGACATGAAAGGCTCACCGAGAGCTCAAAAGGAGTGCGGAAAAATTGGAGCAAAGCACAGACAGGGCTGGGACAGGAGCCAGGGGAGCGGGGAAGGACTGTGCCTACAACCACAACTCCAGATCTGAGCATGAAGTGACTCCTTTCCCTAATGCATTTCAGCAGAAAGCTGATCCTCGCTGCTGCTAGCGCAGAAGGAAGATGGGCTCCATGCCGAGCTGTTACATCTCTTTGTTGGGAAGCATCCACACATCCCAGTTCGTAGCCCCAGTCCTGCACTGCACCGTGTCTCAGTGCTGGGCTGCACCCAAAGCCACGGCCAAAAAGGGCTCAGGACCTGCCACCCATCGCTATTGGGGAGCACATTGCCTGCCTTCATTCCACAACAAAACCTCACCCCGTTTTCTGAAAGGCCTGTTTGACACAGGCACGTGTCCTGTTCCTCTCTCAGCAGACATTTAAAATCCCAGGCTCTGGACAATCCTCCCCCAGCACATCCATGGTAAGAACAGCTGCTCTCCATGTCATTTTGCTGTGGCAGAATTTCATTTTGTTCCAAATTTCAAGACTCCAAAAGATATTTTTTTCACTGTGTATTCTTAGTATTTCTCAGGGCACTTCCCTCCATTTAGAGCCTCTGAAGCTCCTGGACCTCTCTCCTCCTCCTGGTTCTGACCCCTTTTCAATCATCACCTTCCTTTATAGAGCACTCAGGGAAAAATACGTTCTCCCCTCCACTCTGCTGAACTATCACACTGCCAGGGTGAGGGCACCGGGGTCACAGGAGCTGACAAAAATCCAAATGCAATGGTATGCTGGGACTTTCTGGACCTCGCCTACGAGAGAAAAGGCAAACCCTACGGCAAGTCCTGCAAGGAATGAGGGACAACATCCCCCAGATCCTGGAGGCTCCCCAAGGCAAGTGCTTTGCCAGAGCCACGGCTGAAAATGGAATTAACGTTCCAGGAATATTCTATTATTTGCTAATTCTCTTCACATCTTTTTGTTTCACAATTAAGCAAATTAGTGCTTTGATGAATATTAAGGCCCTCTCGCCTCATAAAAGATGAGTTGGAGGCATTCCCACTGGGTTTTACTCCTAATGAAAACAGTTCCTCGACTGTTTGAGATACACACTGGACTGTTTCCTCCCTGACGAGAGCACGAGGAGCACGTGGCTCCTGCTGGAAATTTGATTTCAAAGTTTGTGTATATTCTCATTATTACCATCTACTCCAAGTCCAGGCTGGAATGGGATCCTAAATTTGTGGCTGTTCATGGCAGTGTCTGTCACTGAGTTACCATAACAAGCATAAAATGCCTCCTTCAACCACAGGGATTCATTTGCTCGAGTATTTTAGCGAGGAGAAGACTTGCATTCTTCTAAAGCATTTATTCCCTGGCTTTAAATGACTTCCTAACCAAGTGAAGGATTTCCCAGTATATTTTTTTTGTTTGTTTTGCTGGCTTTTGGAGGAGCTGGAAGCTCCCAGTGCAAGGGGAGCTGGAAGGACAGCTGCTCCCTCTCTCCCTCCATCAGTTCATCCCCAATCACTTCACACCGACCCCTCTCTGTAGCATCTCTCAGAGCAGGTGGGAGGGAGGACAGCTATTTGTTTACCAGCAGATATGGAAAGCTGAGAGTGACCAGAGGGTTAACTCACCACAGAACAATTTAACATCACCCAGACACCTTCAGGGGCAACCCTGCCCCTGCCTCCACCACCCACAAGGCACCACCTCCACTAAGCTGAATTACACAGCCAATAAAACGCTCGGCAGAGCCACTGAACCCAGAAATCTGGTTTAACAGTGGGGGCTTCATGTGGTTTTGTGTCTCAGAGAAGAACAGAAGGTCCCAGATTATTTATATCGTGCTGGCTCCCCTAAGCAAGACTCCCGTGGACTGTCAGCCATCAATTCCCATCCTAATCATTTTGGTTGTGCTTTTTCTGTCCGGGGTGGGCACCACCCTCGGGGCAGCAGCAGAACTGGCACAGTGATGGATGGCACAGAGCAGACTCAGTGTTAATGGGGCTTGGCTCCCCCTCTGTGCACTCAGAGCAAGCCTCACACTGCGCTTGGTCCCCTCTCTGTGCAGCAGAATCACTCACTACAACCACTTCAAAAATACTGGTAAATATATAAACAAATGAACAGATCAACAAAGCCATCATAAGTTCATCCATTTCTGGAAGAATTTGTTCATGGAAAGGGTGGTCAGGTATTGGAAGGGGCTGCCCAGGGAGGTGGGGGAGTTCCCACCCCTGGAGGTGTTCAAGGAGTGACTGGATGTGGCACTCAGTGCTCTGGGCTGGGGGACAAGGCTGGGATTAGTTGGACTTGATGATCTTGGAGATCTTTTCCATCTTTAATGATTTTGTGATTCTCTGTTAAAGGATGCTCAGACAAGAACCCCCATCCTGCCAGCCTTGCTGCATGAGGAGCAAATCTGGAATGCTTGTGGCTCAGGATTTAGGCAGGGATGGTTCAGAGCCCCAAATCAGCAGCTCAGCTCAGCTTCCAACACTTACAGCCAAGAACAAGCAGGTACAACTCTCTCCCCTGAGCGCTGACGACAACCCCTGGTCAGAGGCAGATAAATCTGAGCTCTGATGTTCCATCTTCCCGTCCCAACCCTGGCATCACGGGGTTGGACACACAATCTCAGCTCCATGTGCTCCAACAGCACATTCCTTATGGAAGGAAGGCTATGGAAGCTACGGAGCTATGGAAGCAGACCCTCACCTGGCGCTCCGACATGACGTACAGGTACTTCTGGTCGATGGAGAAGGCCATGTCTCGAAGGACTGGGCTCCCGTCCTTGAAAACTGTCACCACTTCATACTGAATTCCACCATGGGGAGGACCATCTGCTCGGATCTGGAAGGAGCACAAACAGATTAGAGGTGATTTCACAGCAGCCAAATTCCGGTTTTATTTTGGGGGATGGAAGGAGGATGGAGAGGAGGAGGCGGATGAGGTAGGAAAAGGAATCTGATTCAAAATCTCAGCTCGCAACACGGAGAGCAAAGAGCCAGCAGGCAGAGCGTGGGTGCAGGACTTAGAGCAAAGGTTCCTTCTCCACTGCAGTTGGTGTGATTTTCCCAATCCATGAACAATAACAAGGAAGTTTTGTGGTGGCAAGGTGAGCACAGAGACTGCCAGTGTGCTGTGACTGACCACTGGCACCTAAAAGTAACAAAGATTGCAGTGAACTTTTTGGATTCTCTCTAAAATAAGCCTGAAAGAAAACCACAGACTCTACAGGCAACAGCAAAGATACTGTAGTTCTTTATTTCCCTAGACACCTATAGAATGGCACTCGGACAACCTCCGTCACCTCTTGGTGCCACAGAAACCTTCTGCCTAAAAACTTGGGAGAGCTGCTGCTGCTTTCATAATTGCAGGATTCAGTGAGGTGAACCAAGCAGAGTGAGGAGAGAACGGGCTCCAAGCATCCATCCATCCATCCATCCATCCATCCATCCATCCATCCATCCATCCATCCATCCATCCATCCACCCATCCACCCATTCCTCCAAAACACATTTCCTGCTCCTGCAGGAAAACCTGCCCAAGCTGTGACAAACCCCATCCCTGCCAGCAGCGTCTGCCAACGAGGGACATGCCATCTCTTCCCAAAGTTAATAATTTATGGCCTTGGGGGCTGCGCGAGGAGAAAGGGAGGAGGATAAACAAACTATTTACATTGTCTTTCCCACCAGGATTTGCATATTTGGAGAGCCATTTGATTGCAACACGATGTCTGCAGAGCAGAGAGCTCTAGCAGCCGCCAGCTGAGAGCGGCCGGGCGAGCCAAGGGCTCACAGCGACAGCGATGCCGGGCGAGGGGGGCCAGGAACATTCCCGTCGAGGAGAGGGAATACGGGGGGCTGGTGGCCCTGGAAAAACCTCTCCTCAACAAAGATGCCATCTGCTCTCCAGCCTCATGCCAGGCTGTCTTGCCGCATCCTGTTCTGCCGCTCGATTCCTCCCTGCCTGGCTGTGGCAGGGAGGAAAAGGCACAGAGAACCTGAGGTCTAAACCTTGGGAAGAGGCAGGATGGAGCAGCAGAGAGGGATGTCTATTTGGCCTGGTCCGTGTCCTCAGGAGGTAAGAGAGCGGGCTGTTAAGCATCTTCAGATTTATCTGAGAAATGTGCCACCCCAGGTGGAAATACAAGGACATCTTCACGCTCATAGAGGAGAGATGCTCGCCCTGCACCCTCCTCCAAACAAATCCTCTTCTTGGAAAGAGCCCTGGTGCCTCCTGCCATGTAGAGACATGCTGGGTACACAAACGCATTTATTTTCTGGATTTCTCTCTTTTTTCTCCTTACCTTCTGAGTTTTTAGTGCTATAAAAGAACATCAGGCGGGAATGTGAGCGGTGTGGTTGAACACCCACAGTTAGGCACAGGGAG
This sequence comes from Grallaria varia, assembly GCA_013396735.1. NCBI lineage: Eukaryota > Metazoa > Chordata > Aves > Passeriformes > Formicariidae > Grallaria > Grallaria varia. The sequence continues at coordinate 563,502 of VWZG01007175.1, forward strand.
CCTCTGGCTTCATTAAGCCGCCAGCCCAAGCTTGCCTCAAAAGCCCTGAATTTTCAGAAAGCAAAAGGCAGAAGGTCAAATCCTGCTTTAATTCCACCTGTGAGAATTAGGACCTTCACTGAGAACTAGAGGCAGGTTCACACCAGTACGAGACCAGTGCCTTGCTGGATGTTGCAACTCAAGTCACCCACGCCACTTTTGGAGCCACCAGCCTGCACCATGGACGTAGGGACATGGCTGCAAAATCACCTGAGGAATAAACAGCAGCAACACTGGGCTGTCAGGGATACACGGCCGCTTCCATGTGAACACCTGATTAATGGCCAAACGGGAATGGAAACGCCGGACATGAAGGATCAGCAGCCTTTGTGAAAAACAACTGTTTTTCAGAGTTCCCTCAGGGCACCGGCAGCTCGTTAAATTGAGCTCCTTTATAGTAATGAGGTCAGACAGGGCTAATAAAGAGAGATACCACTGGACAAGCCTTGTGCTGGCCAATTCCAACTGGGAATTGCAGCTCCGGGCTGGAACACCACGTGCCTGATGGCTCCCCCAGCCTGGACAAGTGCTTGGTGCTGTGCCTGCACCCTCCTGCCCTTCCACAGCCAGGGGAGCAGCCTGGGCTCTCTCAGGGAGGATTTGAGGTGATGTGGCTCAGAGGACAGGACAAGGGGACAGCAGAGCCCGCTGCCCTCCTGCCCCACACGCCGTGGTGGGTGTCAAACCTTCTGGGTGCCCCCCAGCTCCCTGCCCACAGCACGGTGCAGAGATGCACCCACTGACACCAGGATGCTCCACCGCATCTCTTCCTCGGGGTTTGGTTTCCATGACAACAAATGATGATGTCAGAGAAGAGCGATGATTCCCGTGAATGCAGAAGAAGAAAGGATCATCTCCACAGCAGGAAGCTTCTTGTTGACGTTTGGAGAGAGAAATAATTCCTCTGCTTAACGTGTGGGTGCCCTCCTGGGGCCAAAGAACTCCTGACCCATCAGTAGAACAGCAATGGTACCAACCCTGCAAGGCTGGGTTCATCCCCAGCCCAGGCTCCTGGCACAGCGATGGGGCTGGGCTGTGGTGATCCTCTGTCATTGCATCCCCTGTCTGTCTTCACTCACAACACTGTGATGGGAATGGGAAGGGTTTAGGAGAGGCACAGAGGGAAGTGGAGCAGGTGGGAATGGGTGGGAGCACAGTCAAACAGGGAGCAGGCTATGGGGTTATGGGGAGCTGCACATCAGTGAGGTGGGAACCAGGATCAGAGAGATGCCCAGAGAGACCAGGAGGACAGGTCGCAGGCTCCCACACCTGGACACGAACTGGAGAAGCCATTTGGGCAGATACAGCCCTTCTCTCCATTGCCCTTGATGGATGTTTACGAATCTGGCTTGAAAAGTGCCTAATGACATAATCTGCAAATCCAAACATCATCCCTGGCTCGGGGGACGCCGGGCCAGGGGAAAGCCCCATGTGATGGAGCAGAATGCTGCCAGATCCAGGGAGCTGCAGCTCTTCAAAGGCTCTGCTCAGATGGATCTCTCTAATACCCCCACAATGCAGGCTGCAGGCATAAGCTCAGCATTATCTGCTGAGATTAGTGAAATACCACATTGTGTCACAGATATGTTGCAGTGTAGCTCCCGTGTAGGAGCCATTCAAGGATCTAATACGACATGAAGCTCCAACACACCCATTGTACTAAAGTTTCCCTTAGGTATTCTGCCTAGCCAATGCTAGAGGTAAAATATATCTGCATTCCCTTCCAGTTTCTCCCGGCAGGCTCCCATTAGAAGACATTGGATCTCTTTGTAGGAACTTTCCATGATTAAATTACCTGTCTGTTTTCATTACGAGTGTTTCCACGAGGCTGACTCATGATGAAATGCCTGATGTCAGAAAAACAGCTGAATAAGTCCATGCATGAAGGGATTGATTCCCCATCCTGGATCCTACAACAAGGCCACCCATTAACTCCTCAAGAACTGCAGCTTCTCCCCACGTATGCAGGTGCCTGATGGGTCCCAAAGCACTTTGGATTCCCAGGGTCAGGAGCACTACACACTGGCTGGACCTGTTTATTTTTTGTTTGTAATGGCAACAAAGTGAAAAGCCCAGACAGCCCTGGACCCTTAGGACTGCTCCTTTCATGTTAGGCTTTCTAGCCCTTCAGGGTGAATAAATACTATCCAATGACATGCCATTTGTGTAAAATGGATGTTTGGAGAACTGTATCCGCCCTGGGAATGTGCACTGGAGCGTTACAGTCTGAAATAGAAACCAAAAACAAGGAGCAGCCTTCACTGCCAAGGTGCTTCTTTGCAGAATTGCCACTTCTTTTGTCATTTACACCTGCACATCTCAGCTCCTGGGCAATTCCCATAAAGCTCGAGGATGGGTTTCTTCCTTCAGTACTGGAAATTTAGCAGGAAGACTGTTCCTGGCAACAGGTTTCTGAATCAGGCTGGAGAGCAGTTTAGTTTCAACAGCCCTTCCATACCTTTTCCTGTCTGTGGTTCTGCAGAGTCCTTCCCAGCTAGACCTGGTACTACAGGAAAGCTTCCACAAGGAAGAGGCTTAACAATGCCTGAGCTCCCTAAAGACAGGACAAGATAAATAAAAACCAGCCCAGATTTCCTGTGTGCCTCATCCAAACAACCTTTGCAAAAAGGATTTACTTCTGCTAATCCCGTTTAATTCCACCTGGGCTACTCTACATTCACACCTGACTAAAAAGGAGGTGAGATGCACATCCCAGGATCATTTTACAGGGCTACCAACACTGGCTGCTGATGGTCCTCTGACACCCAGAGCAATCTCCAGGAGGGGAGAATCCAGAATTGAAATTTCAAATCATTACACAAGAAGTTTCCAAAAGCCCTTCAGACCCTTCATGAAATTCTTCTGGGAGTTAAGTACCTCTTAGAGTCCCTCAGAGCACTGTTAGCATCTAGATTGGACCCACTTCCAGGTTGTTAATAAACCCAGGGAAGCCAAGGGGTTCGCTGAGGATTGCACAGCCAGTCCACAGCACATCTGGAACCCAGATCTGCTAATGCAGATGTGCAGGGACACATCAATAGGATCCCTCACTGTGTCTCCATCCACAGGAGGAGAAGCCCAGCCCTGAAGAACTTCCCCTGCACACCTTCTGCAGGCAGGAACACCAGGAGGGAGACTTGGCTCGCTGTTCGCCAGGTGGGAAGTCTCACCCTTGAAATTAAAATGAAATAGCAATGCCATTAGGTATCTTTCCTTTAAATCACAGATATGTCTGTGAGGAAGTTAATGACAAACCTTACATGCACATTCAATTCAGATCAGCAGATCCAATTAACTTCATTACCTGGAGGCTCCCTCCTATCCCAGTCTCTTTCTCCCCTGTCACAATTTCTTTATGCATTTCTCCCAAATTAGGAGAGAATATGTCAGTCACAGTGGGCATCACCTTTATCTTTACCCCAAAGACATCCCAGGGAAGCCTCCATAGATGGGTTCACTCCACAAAGTCATGGCTCTGTCAGGCTGAGGGGCTCGGAGCAAAAGAGCACCTCAAAATGACCTGGTCTCTGAGGGAGGAGATGATCCATCCTTTCTGAAATTATGCTATCTAACTAAACATTAAATACACTCACTAATCCCTGCTGGGGTTGCCCTTGCAAAACCCAGAGGAGAAAAATCAGTTTGGAGAAGAGCTTGTTGCAGGGAGCCCTGCTTGGGCACGGGCTGTGTTGCAACCAAGGTTTTCCTCAAGTGCTGCCTGCCAGTGCCAGGAACATTCCCTAAATTCCTGCAGAAATAGATCTTTCTTGCACAAAGTGCCCGAGAGGGGCCTCGAGCAGGGCAGTTGTGGGCATCAAGAGTGATGGGCAGCAGAATGACTGGTGACATCGCATCAGCCTCTCATCTGCCACTGCCCAGGACACTGTGAAGACTCGATTTCAAGGGCAGCCTGTAAGTCACTGCCACTGCTGTGGGCACCCCCATCACCCCCTTCCTTCCAGGGAGGGCCACCCAGGTGACACTGCTCTGCAAGTCCTGGTGTCATCGTTGCTCTGCCTTGTGAACTTCAAAGAGAAATGAAAGTGCCGGCCAAGCAAAGCCAGCGGCGCATCCCAACCTCTCCCTCCTGCTGCTGGGCACAATGCACACAAAGCATCAAGGCAGGGCCACGGCCGCCTCCTCTGCTCATGTTTTCCAAGCCCTAATCCCCTTTCTTGGAGAGCTTTTCCTCCTCCACTCCCTCCCTGAACTTAAGGGAAGCTCCAGGTGCAAGGAGACAAACCTCCTCTGTCCCTGCCTCCCTGGACCTCACCTTTCCCAACAGCTGGTACCCTCAGCTCAGACAATCCCTCATTTCCAGGTTCTGCAAACACTCCTGCCTGGATATCTGAAGTTATTCCTTCCAAAAGGGATGGGGCAGAGGGAAGCAGGTGCTGGGAGGGGAGTGCAGACGGTGGAAGGTAACGTGGGTTGGTCCCTGCCCATCCCTGTACGGTGCAGGGAGGGCAGGGCGGGTTCCAGCCTGGGTTTATTCTGATCAGGCTTCATGACCCAAATTATTTATAGATCTGAGGTTCCTGTGAATTCAGTGCTCATGTCAAAAACGTCTCTGTGTATCTATTTCACACCCACTTGTGTTTCCCGTCTTTTCTGTTTGGGAAATGTTAGCTGTGTGTTCAAAGGCACAGCCTGGGAATGTGCAGCTCCCCAGAGGAACCAGGAGGCAGAGGAACTGCTGGGCTAATTGGGGAAGAGCACAGAGGAAGCCCTGGCTCGCAGAGGCTCCGCAGGGAGCGGGGCTGTGTCTGCAGCACCAGCACCCACACGCACTGCTGAGAGCAGAAATGGTGATGCAGCAAACAAACAAACAAACAAATCCAAATTAACTCTCACTTCCAGCATCTCCACCGCTAAGGCTGGATGACTGTTCCTCCAGGCAAGGTTTCCTGCCTTGCCCTGTGCAACAAGTGACTGCAGCCTGCCCAGAACCAGCACAAGAGACCAAAACCAAGCGAGACTTCAATGTTCTCAATTTGATGCCTCCTATGGGGAAGGCCAGAGAGGTTTTAAAACACAGAACAAATTAAAACCCACCACTCCTTCTTTGTTAAAGCTCAGGTCACACTCAGGCTGTTGCATCAAATAAGTTTTGGCTGCCACTGGATCCCTGGAAGTGTCCAAGGCCAGGCTGGATGGGGCTTGGAGCAACCTGGGCTGGTGGAAGGTGTCCTTGCCCATGGCAGGGGTGGAACAGGATGGGCTTTAAGGTTCCTTTTACCCCAAACAATTCTCTGACTCTCTGTCCTGTTTCAATAGCCCCACAACTGTCCCCTGGCTAACACCAACCAGTTGCCATAACAAGGTTCAAGGTCCTGCTTTGGGGGGCATTGAGAAGGTTGGGCACTTGGATCTGCCACAGGGAGAAGAACCTTCAGGAACACAGTCCTTCCCATTCCCAGGCAGAAAGAGGAGCTTGGGAGAAGAACCCCTTGCTGTGTCTCTGAAAGCTTCTGAAGGTGAAGGAAGCCAATTACTGGGTCGAAGCAGCAGCTCAGACATCCTAACAGGCGCTAAACCTTAGGAGAAGATTGGCACTGAACTGTTCTCTCTTTCTCTCTCTCTCTAAGCCTTTATTTCCTTCTTCCATCCTTCTCTTCCCTTCACCCTTCTGCAGAGCTGATCCTCCAAGATAAAGCAGGGAGGATGGTACAGAGGGACCATGCAGAGACTAATCAGCAGCCCCCATGTCTTTAATTTATTACTGCATGAGAAGCTCGTTTAGAACAAAGCTGCCAGTTCGGAAGATCATTCCCTTAAAAGACACTTTATTTGAAAAGCTGTCAGCTCACACCCTGTCACAGCCCTACTTGCAGCAGCAGAACTTTAATAACATGCCACCTCATGCAAATGAGCTGCTAATTAATTAAGTAGTATTCTTCCGGGGATGGATTCATTAGAATCAAATTTGGGTAGGCTGGCTGGTGAGGTCGTATTGCTTTGGATGGTGCTTTAAATCAGCAGCATTGTCTTTTCCTTGAGGCCCAGCACTCCCAGTGAGAGGGAAGCTCTTTCCCATTGCTGTGCCCTTGGGAAGGCTCTGCACGCCCCGGTGCAAAGCCACGCTGGAACCCAACCACTTGCATGGCCCAGACCAGCCCTAGTTTAGCTAAAAACCAGCAGTGAGGTGAAAAAAAAAATAAAAAATGACTGAATGAGGTGCCCAAAAGATTGCCTTCTACACTCTTGAGGAAAGCCAGTGCAGGAGAGGGCTCGGTTCAAAAGCAGGAGGTAGAGGCTGTTAACTCGGGGGGCTCCAGGGATCAGGCTGCCTGGCAGGGAATGCTGCCAAGGAGCAGGGGCCCCTTTTTTTGGAGCAGTTGTTGCAAAAAGACCATTGCTGGGGGTTCAGGGCTATCAGTCTTGCACCTTCCACTGGCATCAAAGTACAACCCATTAACTGTGGAAACACTTGGAGCATCTGTGGATTTAATCCCCAGAAGGAGAAGAGCTCAGGGCACATCTACAGCTGGTACAAAACCTGTTCACTTCTAATCTGCCCCCTAATGAAGAGCCACAATGTGCAAGGACTTCCTTTTCCTTTTGTTCAGCAACAAGCCCCTTCTTCCCTTAACATTCCTGTATTATTTTTAAAGAGATGGCTCGGTGCTTCTCTGGGAAATGGGAATCACTGTTAACAGCACTCCGCTGCTCGCAGGCTTTCCACTGTGGCACTGAGCAAGGAAACCATCAAAGGGATGAAGCAGTGGCCTCTCAGAGGAAGGAACGAGGTAGGTGTTGCTGTACCACAGGGCTCTGCACGCTGACCCCTCTGCAAGCTGCTCCTCCAGCCTCTGCCATCCCTCCCTTGCCTTAGCCCTGCTTCTGCTCTGTGCAGCTTTAATCCAGCTCCTTCCCTTAGGGCTGGGGAGTAAATGAAAGCACAGGCGAGGGAAGAGTGGGACAGCTCCAGGAACGAGGGGTTTAAGCTCCTAAAGCATCCTCCTCTGTGTGGCAGTAGGAGACATTAGCAGGGATGCACGGCTGGGTTAGTGAGCGCCACGGGAGCCCTGGGTGTGCAGAGAACAGGCTGATTCCAGGCTGCCCTTGAGCTCCCTGGGTGCTCCAAATCCTGGGTCATTCCCTGCCTTTTCCCTCCCTTTGCCCTGGCCCAGAGCTGGGCTCGGTGTCGGCAGGGACCCAAAGTGGGGACAGAAGAGGCACAGCTCCCTGTTTGCTGCCTTTGGGACACAATTAGTGATGGAGAGGGGGGTGAGTAACATTTTGGGGAGTGAGCAACAACCAGAGTGAAGGAAAAAAGGACCGAGAGCTAAGCCCCAGTCGTTGTGATCAACAGAAAAGATGAGAGGAAGCACAGAGCTGGTATTATTTGGGGCGAGGGAGGTACTTGGTATCTGCTTGTCACATACCATTTTACAGCTCTTCCCCAAAGTCCCCAAAATAGCACTGTATCTGCGTTATCCATCCACACCTCACCTGTGCCCTTCCAGCTGGAATAATCCCCCACAGCTCCGTGGCAAGCTCTCTCTCCCCACGAACATCCTCCTCCAGCAGCACATTTCACAGCTGAAGGGATTGGTCTTGCTTAGTTTGGTTTGTTGACCTTGAGTAGCCATGTAAAATGCAATAAAAAGCCACTTAGACAAGACTGTCTAATGTGGAGTTTGCTCTAAACGAGCTGCAGCGAGACGTGATTCTCCCCAAGGAGGAGAAAACTAAACGACTGTCAAAAATTGTCACACAAAAACCCTGTTTCTCCGAAGTCACAGCTTCCAGCTGATCAGGTGGGAACCAGAAAGTTCCTCAGGAAATATTATTCTCTTTCCTTTTCAAAAACATCATGTAAGTAATATGTTTCAAATGACTTAGATTTCCTGCCCAACACCTCCCGGGAGCGCTGGAACATGAGCCAAGCTGCGAGCAGCCGAAGGCCAAAACCCAGAAGGAAATAAGAGAATCTAAATTTTATTATCTTTGGGGTTTACAAACTTGTGGATAAATCCTGCCTGGTAGTTCCACGGCGCTTTAGGTCCAGGAGCGATCAGGTGAACAAGGGGGCCGTGCATATTTTAGGGTTCACTTGTGCACGCAGGACCAGCCGTGTGTTACTGATCAGGATCTAACCTTGCTCGGGCAGAGGATGTGAGAAAATTACAGGGAGCGTGGCTTAGCTCAGATCCCAGGAAATGAGGCTCTCCCATGTCGCCTGCTGCTCGCCCAGCTACAGGGAGCATCACACCCCCAGCTCCCAGCCCGGCCCCGTGGGCAGGCAGAGCTGCGGGCAGGCAGTGGGGGTCTGCTTTGGGATGGACATGGCCAGAGCCCCCCCAAGCTCTCCCCAGCCGGTGCCCCACCACGCTGCCTGCACAGAGGCTGAGTTTCACTGAAGCCACAGCCTTGCAGTGAGGTCGTGTGAGGACGGGCAGAGCCCCAGCCAAGCTGGCACTGCCCCACGGCTCCCGGAGGGCGGCTGTGCTGGCACTCCTGGCTCTCCCCTTCCCTGGCAGCGTGGCCCCGTGGTGGTGAACCACCCACCAGGGACACGCTCTGGGTTTGGGGCTTTGCCATCTCCGGGCACACGGGAGCTGGACCAAGGGTGGTCTCCTCCAGGAAGGCAACGTGCAGAACCAAAAGGCACAAGGAACAGCCAGGGCTGGCGCCCTGCTCAAGGACATTTGCTTCTCCAGAGCCCTGCAGTGGAAGCATTAAAGCCTCCTGATGGGATTCCTACAAGTATAAATCCACGGGAGCCAAATCTCTCCTTACACTTTCCTATCAGCTCATTCATGCTCTGATCTCCCAGTCAGCAGCAGAGGCTTGAGGAAGCTCATGTTCCCAGCGTGTGAGGAACACTGCTCCTGCTCCTGGCCCTGTGAGTGGCTTCTCAAATGCTATTCTGGGGCAGATCAAGGATAAAAATAAAAATAAAAATCAAAATCTCTTCCATCTCTGCACTGTGACTCCCTAAGCCTTTGGCACATACCCTTTCCAGCATCTCAGAATTAATCAGCAGATAAGCAGATGAACTGGCTCTGAATAATCTGTATATGCAACACATGTAACGCTGCTCAACACTGCCTTGGATGCAGCAGGGAGGTTATTGGGCTCAGGCACATGTCTGTCCCTGTCCATCTATCCTTGTCTGTCCCTGTCCATCTATCCATGTCTGTCCCTGTCCGTCTGTCCTTTGTCCCTGTCCTGGGAGTGTTGGGAGCTGGGACAGCACACCCCACCCTGCTCTGCATCAGGCCAGGGAGGAAGGAGAGGAAGGTGATGGATGGATCAAGCACAGCTGGAGTGTACCCGTGGGATCTGGGTGCTGCATTTGTCACTCTGAAGCCATCAGTGCTCAGGAATTGGGTTTAACACCTGAGCACTGAGTGCTGAGTTGTGCTGTACCTCATCCTGCAGTGCAGCCATGAGCTGCAGTCCCAGCCCCATCCTGGAAGCATCACCCAGGGACCAGTGGGCACAGAGCTCTGGGCTTATCTTTTCACCTCATTCACAGTTTTAAAAAGTCACAAAAGAGGCGCGTGGACGTGCCCAAGGCTTTGCTGCTTGATGCACGTGGTGTCCTTGGTGGCAAGGTGGGGGTCACTTAATTGGTGCCACTGCTCTTCTTTGGAGGCCATGGGTGGCACTGGCATGAGAGCACAAGGGCAGCTCCAGCAGCACGGAGTGACCCAGGCAAAGCCCACCAGCAGCATCTGGCACCCCCAAACTGGGAGGAGGGAGGGGGAAAAGGGAGCACAGATAAAGGGCTGGAACTGAGGTTGGTTTTGGAGCCTCCAAGCAGCACATCTGAGACAGACTGAGTGCCCTGGTCCAGCGGGACCCAACCAGCCCCTGCCTGGTTTCAGGCTGAAAGGTTTTACTTGTAGTTTCCACTGCAGGAGGAGGTGGAGCACATCTGCCCTAGAGCTGTCAAACTCCTCAGGAGAAGGACGGAGGCAGCTCTTCCCCCAGGCCCCTGCCTTTGTTCACACCCCAGCCAGCACAGCTAATCCCTTATCGTGCCCGTGGCCCAAACTCAGCATCATGAGATAGGTTCAGGCTGGGGTCCACGGGTGGGAGAGACAAAGCTGCAGCACATTACTGCTTTTGCTTCCATAATTGACCTGTAGATAAACACATGGCTTCCGCCTTAATCCCCTGCAGCCTCATGAACATCAGCCACGCTAAATTTTTCATGTAATTAAGAGAAAAACCCTAATCCAGTGTAATTAGCTCCCTGATTGCCAACGTCAGGCAGAAAAGCGGTGTTTGAACAGCAATTCAGGTCTAGCTGGTTAGGCAAATACAGTGTGTGTGGTTCAGTAATTTAACACTGAAACAACTCCCCCTCTGCTGTCCTCACAGGCTCGCTTCCCTAAACAGCACTAAGTGGTTTCATGATTGCAAGAGGCCTCATATCCCTGGAACTGCTGTTCCACCAAGCTCCAGTTACGTCCCTGAAGGGCTGGCCATGAAACAAGTCAACCAGTTCACCAAAAAGCACATTATGCTGGTTTTGGAGTGGTACCCCCACCCCGTCTGCATCCTTGAGTGACTACACCAAGATACAAGGACAGCACCACCACTGAGTGCCCAAATTCTGCACCTGAGAGGCACAACCAAGAACCTGATGGAGAAAGAGTCTCCTTGGGAATGATGCTCAGCACCGACACCACAACATGCTGGAGCTGGAGGCGACAGAAACGCGTACAAGGGGTTTTATGGTGCAGATCAAAATTCATCCCAGCTACCAAGCCTTTATGGTTTACAGTGATATTTTTCTTTTTCATTCATATACATGAAGGCAAAATTTTAAGAGTGAAATGTTAGAAATTTGGGAAGTGGAAGCAGATGGGAGAGGAACAGAGAATGTGGATGTATGTGCCAACGGGGAGGCAGGGAAACCAAGAAAGCACAGCTAGAAGGTACCTTCACTTAACCATTTCATCTATCCCCCAGCAAAAAGGATCTGAGCTACTGAAGCCACTGTCAAATATTTTTGCTGTCTTTCTAGAATTTGCCTGTGACAGAAACTGCAGACAAATCCAGCTCTCAACTAGTCACATCTTTGATGTTCAGCCTTAATATCAGTCTCCTGAAATACAGCGTTTGAAAGCAATATTACTGTAGGTGTATTTGTTGAAGTCTCTCTAAGGAGGGTTTTATTCCTCATCCTAGGCTGCGTTGCAAAGGGTTTGGTTGGTTTTGAAAAAAGATTTTAGCCTCCGTTTGGGTGGTTTTGGTTAACTCCACTGTAGAGGCCAACTTTCTGTGCCTGAGAGCCTGCAAAACAACCAGCCCCCCTTCTGTAAAGGAGAAAGCTCCAAACCATTTCACAGCTTCAGCCTCGCAGCCTGAATTCTTACAGCACACTTGTTTACATGCTGTGGCAGGCGAGAGCCAACCCTATATGTTTTTGCAGCTCTACCTCTTAGCTCTGACAGAGGCCAGGGGCTGCTGGAAGGAGGGGGCTGCGCCTGGCTCGGCCGTGTTTGGGCTCCAGGCTCTGCTCCCCCCCAGCACCGCTCCTCTCTCCCCTCCTCATCACCCACATGCTCAGCAAACAAACCAGCAGCAAGCAGAGCAAGCTGCTCCTTTGTATCAAAGCCAGGGAGATTTCTTTATACAAAAAAAAAAATAAAAAAAAAAATAAATATATATGTATATAAAAATGAGTGAGAATTTATCAATTCAAAGCTGCTTTTAAAGAGAAGCCCCCGAGGAGAGCGAGCCCAGATGCTTGCTTGTGTTGGAAAACCAATTCCCCTTCCTGCCTCCCTTTGGACACGCACTCTTCCCCATGGACAGTGCCATGGCTGAGCCACTGGCTGGGGGCAGAGCCTCCTGCTTGGGTGGCAGCACATCAATGTGCATTTAAGCAGTGACACGGCACAGTTTGGTGCTTTGCCATCATTCCCATTGTAGGGAAACAGCCCCAAACCTTCTCGCTGAACTCCTCCCAGAGGACCTGCAGCCAGTGAGCCCATCTCACAGGCTCCTGGTGACTGTGTTTGCAAAGGCAACGCTGGAAATTCCCTCTTCCTTGCCCTGGCTCAGGAGATGGGAACCTGCAGGCACATCCCAAATTGCATTCAGTGCCACCCATGTGCTCACCCTTCCCTTTCTGACCATGTCAGACACAGGGCTGGGGACACTTTGGCCAATGCACTCCAGACAGGATATCACGTTTGCAGGCTGTGACTCTCAGTGTATTTAATTTTTCTGTCTCATAGAATTACTAATCTTATCTCAGAGTAATTATTCCAGCTTTTAGGCAGAAATTGGGGAAATTCTTCCTGTCCACCCCCCCAGTATTGAACACCAGAAACACATGGGTCTGTGCTGACTCCTCTGTGCTTTCTTTGCCTTCGATCCAACACAAATTCCTCTCCATCACCCCTGCCTCCCCAAAACCAGGCATCTTAAAGGTCTCTGGGGAGCTGGTGGCTGATGAGAGGATCTGGAGGCAGCTCAGTGCGGGCTGGATGTTCTTTTTTTTCTCCTTTTCTCCATTTCACATCCAGCAATGGACAGCTGGGAATGCAGAGGCACCCAGACTGAGTCACCATTCCCAGCACCCACCAGTCCAACAGCACTCCAGTGACTTCTGCTACGGCTCACGGGTGACAAAGCTACGTCAAAGCCTCATCCCAAGGAGCTGGAGGATTCCTCATCCCCTGTTTTGCCAGAGGGTGGTGGAAGTGTCTCCACACAGACCAGGAGTCTCAGCAGCCTTTGCATTCGTGTTAATGAGCACTGGCAGGAGATTTGCAGCCAGTCAGTAAGAAGTGTCAGAGGTGGTGAAGGGGGCAGAAAGAGGTGCTGGAAGGAAAAGGAGCTGCTCAAATTCACCTCCAGACAGATTTTAAGTGACCTGAAGGACAACGCTGGCTCCTGAGGCTCCCAGTTTCCACCCCTCCTGGCCCCAAAAGCTGAAGTTTCCAACAAGGTAAATTACTTGAATTTCTCTCACTAAAAAGAGATCAAGCATCAGATGTTCCTAAAGCTTTCAAAGTAAAAGCTATAAAGTGAGCCAAGAGACAGAACTGATATGGAAAGTTACCTTCCAGGACAGATTTTCCCAGTGAGTGAGTGCTGGCAACTGCAGCAGCCTCTTTGCACGATGCCGCTGCTCATTATCAGAGGAGCTGAGCTCCTTCTTGCCTTTCCCTTCCTATTGCACCAGAACTAACACGCCCCCCCACATACACACAGACATCTGCATAATGGAATCTGCTAATGATTTCAGGCCTCCTGTTTTGTCGCTGTCATGGTGTATTAGTTGTGTCATGGTTCGCGCTCAGAAAAGAGCAAAGAAATCCTGCAGCAACCCGAGATCACGAGACTCCAGTTTTGCTGGTGCTGGAGTCCTGTGGCCTGGTGATTTCAACCCACCAGGTATTTCCCTGTCTCTTCCTGCAGTTTGTGCTTCCAGAGCCTGGCAGGGCACCGGGTCCTGTACTCTGCATCTGGACTCCTGCGGTTTGTGACTCAACCAAAGGGCTGAGCCAGCCGCCAAAGAGCCTGCTCCCGAGAGGCTTCAATGCCTTGAAAATTTATTCTAAAGCAGCTTCAAAACCTCTAGTTTTCATTATTAATATGACTCCTTTCATCAGAGTCCACTTGTCTTTTTGCTTTCTATTTCTGTCTCTACCCTTTTATTGTTTCCCCAAGTGCTTCCATGGGAATGCTCCCGAAACCCAGGCCAGGCAACCACAGCAGCCACCCGCTCTCCTCCACCAGCAGGAATTTATTCCCATCAAAGCTTCCTCCTGGAATCGAGGCTTTTTTTTT
>VWZG01007175.1:577325-614641 GCA_013396735.1 Grallaria varia
TTTTTTTTTTTTTCTCTCTCTTCATTTTAATTCCATCTGTATTTAATCCCAGACAAACACAAACAACAATCTCAGCTCCCTAAGGCCATCACTTTCTAAATCAGTTACAGCCAACTGCAATTAGCAGGCAAGCAGCATGAGCAGCTCTGTATGCTCCTGGATCTTTGGGAATGAGCCAGCCCAGAAAGTCCTTTTCCCCAGATTGTCCCTTTTTTTCCTTCTGGAGAACTTGCACCATCATTACAGTCACAGGCTCTACAAGATAAAACACACTCCCCGTTGCTTTTGCCACCACAGAAGAGCTGGGAATGATGCTCCGTGGCCTCATTAAAGCTGCTGGTGGTTCTGTGCTCCCACACCTGGAGGCCACCTGCATGCTTTGATTTATAAGAGGATCCCAAAGCCTCTACAAATGCTAAAGAGGTACTTTATTGGTCACTTTAGCTTCCCTCTTAGACTGCACTTGAAACAGCTTCTTAATAGCCTCTCTAAGCCAGGCTGCCAGAGGAGCAGCAACGCCAGCTCCTGCCAGGGCTGTGCAGGCACAAAGCTCTCCCTTCTCAGGTCACCTCTCAGAGGCATCCTGGAGAAGCCTCTCCCTTCTCAGTCTGTGAGAGCATCTCTGGAGACTGCCCTGGAGAAGCTCTCGCCCTGTCAGTCCATGAAAGCATCACTTGGACATACTCCAGGGAAGCCTCTCCCTTCTCAGGCCATGGGAACACCTCTCAGAGATAACCCTGGAGAAGAACCCACCAGCCCTCAGTGGAGCTCACCACCTCAACAGAGGAAGTGGAGCAGCTCATGGACTTACTCGGTTTAAGCTGACTGTGAGTTCACCATTTTCAGACCATTTTTAACTAGTTTTGGTGAGAAATGTCCAATCTCACAGGCACGTGGGATTTTGCTGGACTTATCCAGACAGGCATTTGTTCTGTAGAGCTCAGAGCTGGTGGTGCCCCCTGCTCTGCCGTGGCTCTGCTGGGCTGACCCACCTTGATGGGTGCCTGGAGGGTGCTGGAACTCAGCCCTTAGTCCCTTGGCTGAAGGGACCTCCCCCAGTGGTGCCAGCAGGAGGGACAGGCTGGGCACTGTAACTCCACAGACAGCTCTCCCTCCATTAGTGAGCTATTTTGGGCAATGATTTCCAATGAAAATCTGTATTTTATTAATTATGAGCCTGCTTTGCTGCTGAACTCTTTAATGTGTTTCCCAGCTGTATCAGGCTGCAGCCATGAAGGAAACCATTAAACCTCAATGCCTTGAGTGTGTCACTTTGCTGCTGGGACACATCTGTCACCGGGGTGAGCCCAGAGGTGGGAGGCCACGGCCAAAGCTGCCATCCCCCCTCACCCGTGGGAATATTGAGTCATAAAGGCTGGAAAAGACCTCCGAGGTCATCAAGTACAACCTTCAACCAGCCCCCTCTGCCCACTAAATCACAGTGCAAAATGCCATGTCTGCTCGTTCTTTGGACACCTCCAGGGATGGTGATTCCATCACTTCCCCAGGCAGCTCTTTCCAATGCTTTCAGTGAAGAATTCTTTCCTAATATCCAACCTATCCAGTGAAGAATTCTTTCCTAATATCCAAGCTATCCAACATCTCACCTAGCAGGAGCAAAGCAAGGGGCACTGCGGGACTGGAGTGGAGGATGTGCCCTGACAAACCCAGGACCTGCAAGTGATGGCGAAGCAAAGTCCATCTGGTGTCACTGCCGGGTTTCTCCATCTCTCACACCGGCTGGCAAGGAATGCCAGGACCAGTTCTGGCACTGCTGGGCCTCGGCTCAGCATGCTGCCAGCAGCTGTCAAGGGGAGAAGGCAAGGATGGGAAAGAAAGTCACTTGCACTGCTGCAAACTCTTTCTCTCCAGCCGTGTTTCCCAATCTCAGTGCCCAGGCTCGCTCTGCTCTGACAGCTCCCATGTGTTTCTCTGCTCCTCTCCTGTTGGATGTACACACCTTCGTCAGCCAGGAAAAGGATTTCCCCAGCTCACGCATTTTCCTGCCACGTAGGGATACTGGAAAGAGCAGCATCTGTAGGTAGGCAGATTTATCCACCTCTCCTACCTGGCAAAACTGATTGGGTTTGACAGACATGCCGGGATGTGCCGATGCATTAATGACCAGTTTAGCATGGAAACTGGCAAAGCGATGCTCCTCACAGACGTTATTAGGATAACTTCGTTTAAAGCACATTTTATGGCTGTGGAGAATGTATTAGATCAGCAACCTTGAGAAAAATCACTACAGGCTCCATTCTTAATGAATACATAAAGATTTCTAAAATCAAATAAAACAAAACACCTCCCAGATAAAGCGTGACACAGACCATTTTACAAACCAAATTCTTTGCTGCTGAGGCGACTTCAGCTCTTGGGCAAAGACTAAAGAGATCACCAGCACTCAGAAGGAGCAAGGGCTGCAATGCACCAGCCGTACCTGTCATGTGATCCCACACAGCCCCTCCATGTGGATCCTCTGCTGCCTTCCCCACCAAACAAGCCATTTAAGTCACATTGTTTTAGAGTGTTCTTGAGACAGAGCAGCATTAATGGGCTCTACTGTCTGAAAACTGCTCTTGCTTAGATACCCGCAAAGCTGAGCAAGAGAGGCACCAGGCTAAAAAATGTTCCCTCTCAAGCAAAACAGACTTGCATTTGGATTGCCCAGAAATTAAAGCAACAAAAGGTCTCTGAAGCCAACTGCACTATGACTGAGGAACAGCCTCGTCACTTTGTACATCCATCTGGCAAGGACATACTTTCCATTTCAGCAAGTGCGAGAAATGGGTGGACAGCAAAAGGAAATGTGAAAACAGCAAAGAAAGGAGAAGAATGCAAACCTGCAGGACAACACTGCTGCCCTGTTATGAATACTGTACGTCTATTCATATGAAAATCCATACGGCTGCTACTGTTGCATGCACTCTTCTTACACAGCATGAAATTAAAATTCCTCTTCAGTATCATATTGCCAGCACCAGAGAGCAACTTTAGAGCAAACGAGCAGACAATTTATCCTTTGGCTTCCTCAGACGGGCTTGCGCTGGGATTGAAAGCCAGTGGGGTGAGGGAGACGAGTCTATTGCCCACGGTGAAAAATTCTGCTTCCAAAACAAATCCCAGAGGAATATTGCTGCCCTAGAGTCTGACTCTTGGTGGTAGTTTCACAGTGCAGTTTCACGTGCATAATTCTCCCCAGGCCCCCCTGCCCCTTTCCTTCTTATCTTCCCAGCACAACCTCAACGTGCAGGCTAATTTCAAGGAGTGTTTCACCCAGAGTCCAGCCAAATGTCAGTGGATCTGCCGGAAATGCAAATTGAGACAATCACGCAAAAGAGGAGGGCTTATGGATTGTGCGTACGGGCAACAGAAGGCAAAGGAAAGCTGACAGAAAGAGGGAGAGGGGAACAAATCTCCCGTCTCAAGTTGTTGATCATTCACACGGGCATGCGGCGAGCGGCAAAGACAGATTTCCAAAAATGTACAAATCCCGTTGATTTTCACTGCTAAATTGTCTGGGTCCTCTAAACCCCACCTATCTCAGCATCTCGCTCTCACTCCCACCATTCCCACCCACTCCGCAGGGCTGTCAATGACAAGGAAGACACGAAGAAATAACAAAATCTGGGGCTCAACTGGGGAGCCTGGGAGGTTTTTTTTGTGGTTTCCCAATTCCAAAGAGCCATTGAGTTGTCAAGAGCAATTACAGCTTCCACAGAAGGCATTTTACTTTGTGCTTTTGAGAAAGTTGGGATAACTGTGGCTCCCTGAGATCATCTGGGGACAAACTGAGGGAAAGATACCGGAGACGGGAACTCGATTAGCTCAAACCCAGCCACAAAATTTTTTCAGATACAAGCAAATTCATACGAAGGTTTGCTCATTATGTATGCAAAGAAACAGCAAGCAAGAGGAGAGAATCCGTACTATGTGCCGAAACATGATATAGAATTAATCCCCCGAGGCCACAAAATTCCTCATAAATCGCAGAGGGGACGGTATCAACTGTATTATATTTTATCACGCTTTCTGTCAAAATATCCCCAGCAGGGAGCCTTTTTTGGAGATTCAATCACCAGCAAAGCCTTATTTGGGGAGGAAGATTTGAACTAAACAGCAGCAAACTACAAATATGTTCCTTGTGAGACCTTTAGACAGAAACCCCTCGGAGTGGGGTTAGTGGGGTCTGATGTCACATGGCTTTGTCTTAAACCTTGTCTGATGGCTTTGCCCAGCCCCACATGGAACATATATGCTCTTTAGTTTTATTATCAGCAACACTAATCCAAGCTGGCTGCTTCAACACACCCCCAAGTCTCCCAAGGGACTGCAAAACACTTCCCTAAAGCATCCCATGAGGAAAAGTTTGCCACTTCCCAGGTGAGATGGGGCAACGCCTGCGTTGCACGCTCTGTCCTGCAAACCCCAGTTGTCATTGCTCTGGGGTGGAGAGCCAAGTGAGCGAGGGCTGAGCTCCACGGTGGCACTCCAGGGTGGGGACATGGGGCTCCTCCACCACAGCCATCACTGGCCTCTCCGTGGGGCTGCTGAGTGCTTCTGCTTGGCTGGGCTCCACACTTCTGTAAGGCACTCCCGTGTTTTTGGCAGCCACTGAACTGGAAGGGAAAGGGTCTGATTATCTCCTCCAGCACCTCAGTGGTGACCCAGACCACTGACCCCTTTCCTGTCACACTTCATTTGCTCTGGATGTTTTACACGGTGAAGAGGTAAAGCCTCCACAATTGATCCAGGCTGCATCCAAAGGCTGTGTCTTGGATTATCACGTGATTTCTGATCCCTCTCTTGCTCAGGGGGCTCACGATCTCTGTGCCCACCTTCGAGGAGTGATTTGGGAGGCAATGCCAGGGGCAGGGAGGAGAACCTGCTGACAGTCCAGATCCAGCACAGGCTTGGCAGTTCTCATTCAGATAAAAGCTTCCCCACTCCCACTGCCTGTTTAAAAGCCAGATAACACAGCTTCCATTTCACCTTCCTTATCCAAAACATTGCCATCCTCAAAAAGCCTTAAGTGCACTCAGGTTTTAGGCTACGGAGCAACAGTGAAAACCAGCCAGCTGAGAGGAGACATCCCACTGCTGGCTGGGAGGAGGCGAGCAGAGCAGCAAGGCCACCTCCTCCTTCCAGAGCAGGCACACAAAATCTTTAATGCCCGCACAAGGCTCTCTCCACCTTCACAGTTTCACTGGAGACACCAACACACAGCCTTTGCCGATGGATTGGACTTGATCCACTGGCAGCACCTCTCTCACTTTATCACGAGTGTCCCCGAGTTGGGGACATCGATCAAGGCAACCAGCTATCAATCAGCTGCACTAAAGCACTCCGACGAGGCACCTGGGAGGATGCTCCTGGTACACCACAAAGAGCCTTAATTATTTATGTCTCTGCGACTTTTTCAATTATAGCTTTGGGAGGGAGGCAAGGTGCCCTGTTCCACAAAGGCCTGTTGGTTACAAGGGGCAGAAGCAGGGACAAGGGGAGGTGAAAGGTGTCATTGGCCCAAAGCATGATGCAGCTCCTTTACTGGAGAAATAAAAGCAGTGTGGTGGTTTGGCAGGGTAGACCCTGCCTTGTCACAAGCCTTGATTCCCTGGGCAGCATCAGGAGGACCCACAGCTTGAGCACCCACCCTGCACACCCCTGCCTGTACACAGGGAGAAGGCTCTGGGAGCAGGTCCAGAAACTTCACAGGATGTTCTGTCTGCTCAGTCCAACTCTGCCCACACCCAACCAGTGACTCCAACCATTTTCCATTGTGCACTTATGCCAAAGTCATCCTTGCCACAGATCACAGAATCCCAGAATGGTTTGGGTTGGAAGGGACCCTAAAGTTCATCTTATTCCAAACCCCTGCCACGAGGAGGGAACCTTCCACTAGGCCAGGTTACTCAGAGCCCCACCCAGCCTGGTCCTGAACTTCCAGGAATGGGGAGTCCAGATGCTGACACTGCTACCAGGTTAAAACAACTCCGCTGGGTTTGTATTACTTGAACACTGAAAACTGGCATGAAACAACCCACTGCTGTTATGTGACACTAACCCTGACTCACAGCTTGGCCTGCAGCTCCAGGGTAAAGTTCCCTGCAGCATCCATAAGGCATCCACATCCCACAAAGTTTCTGGGTCCTGCCTGATGTGAGCAGAGGTTTGCCAGCCCTTCCATGCAGAGCTGTGCTCAGCTCCAGCTGAGCCTGGCGTGACCAGATTGTGTGAAAAATGAAAAATAGCCATCTGGATTCCTGCGGTGAAGACAGCCAGGAAAGTTTCTGGAGAAGGCACCATTCTGTGGGAATCTGCAGAAACATCCCTGCAGCAGCAGCTGCGGTGCCAGAGGAGCGTGGGGGGCTGTGCAGGGCACTGGATTGGGATATAAAGCCCTTGCCCATGAGCCACTGGCTCCAGTCCAGTCCAGACTGGAAGATGGTGCTGCTCTGACAGAGGTTTGGCAGCCCATGTGATTTTGGGATGGGTTCATATGAAGCCCTTTGGCCACGAGTCAAGGACACAGGGCTTGTTAGGGGTGGGGAGGGGACCTCTGGACCATGATAGCCTTGCCCCTGCAACAGGAGACAAGCTGGGGGCAATGACCTCCTAACCCAGCTCCTGCAATCCTTGCGTGCCCCCGGGCACGTCACTGTGTCCTCCTTTTCAGCTGTAAAATGGACAGAGAGTTGCCCCTCATTTCCATCCTAGTACATGCTCTTTGGGGCTGTGTACAGGGAGCAGCCAGCACAGTGGTGGAGGGATTTGCTCTGTATTACTGCAGCATAAATAAATAATGCCCGGGTCCCTGCTGATCTCTGAGCAAAAAGCTTGAGTAGAAGGAGGCAAAAGGAGGCAAGAAAGGAGAGCTCGCACAGGTGCTTTTTATGCTCTAGTAAAACTGCAGTTCCTCGTGCTGAAGGCATTTTAAAAGTAAAGTGGGACTGGTCAGGCGCTGATGTTTGTCCCAAGAAGTTGTAGAGCTGTTGGGAGATGCAGGGAGAAGCCAGGAAGGGCAATCCAATAAAAGCAAACTGGGCAGGAAACACACCAGGGCCAGAGCACAGAGCACTCCCCGATTATTGCCCAGGTGCTGTTTCAGCAGGTCAGCTCAGCTCTGCTGGCTTTTCCCAGCCTGAAGAGCTGCCGTGTTATCATCTCTCCATCCTGTTGTTAATGTTGCTGGGGAACCATTTAGGGGACTCAGGATAGATGAGGCTGGAATCAGAGCCAGGCACACGCACAGGAGACCAGGGGCCAAGGTGGACACAGCCAAACCCTGTCCCCTCCCAGGGTGGGGTGTCACACTGAGGGGCACCGAGCAGTCCCTGCAGCACAGAGCAGCTCCCTGGGGCTCAGCCCCCACGTGTTGCTCCAGCCCATTGCCTGGCCCCTGCCTCCACCACGAGCCCACACTGCAGCCATGGCTTCAACAACGATGCCAAGTTTCAAACAGACCAACCTGGGCATCAGGAGAGCTCCCAGCAAAGAGTTTATGGGTGAAGGAAGCATTCCCAAGGAAGATCTGGGCAGGAGGGCAGGATAGGCAGGGGCTGAGTGGGATGCTGTGGCACACTGGTGGTGGCACCGGGTCCCCTTGGACCCACCTGCTGTCTGACACCCTGCTGACACCGAGAGGATCCATCACCTCTTTAATAAATTCATCAAAGTATTTTTAAATTGACTCTGGCACACTTGGTGTCGCCTGTGCTCCCACTCTCAAGAGTGGCTGGAACAGACCTGGGTGTTGGTGTATAATTAAATATCAACACATGTATCCTGCACTCAACACAGTGCCTGTGTTTGCTTGTGTTAATTGGGATGTGAGGTAAAGCGTCTCACAGCAGAATCCTACGTGCTTCCAGACTAATTTTCCTTAAAGATTTAGACAGCCAAATCCCATCTGTCCACGCTCTACCTTCCTCTCCAATTCCTTTCCCCTGTAAAAGATGCTCCCTGGCACTTTATTTCCCCACCTATTAACTCCCCTCTGATGGAGCACTGTCACCTCGAGTGTCCCTGGATCACAGAGCCCCTTCTGCTGGGCACATCTGTCCTGCAGGAGCCCACCCTCCCGTGTCCCCCTCCCCTGCTCGCTGGTGAGGAGCACTGGGAGCCGCTCACGCCTCGGTACCTGCACAGACACACGCTCCTGGGATCAGAGGTGCAATTTTAAGCAATTTCCCTGCCAGTCACTCTGCAATCTCATGTAATCTACCCCACAAAGGGGATCAGAGATCCCACGGTGCCTTTGCTTGGCCATAAAGAATGCAAATCACATCCCCCCGTGGTTTTGAGTAATGCAGATGAGAGCAGCAAGCAGAATCCAGGAAGGTGCAGTGTCTGCTCGCTCCTGTTTGTGGTTGCTCCGGCCCTACATCAGCTCAGAGGCACACAAAGAGCTTCAGCAACAGCTGGGCAAGGGAAATAATTTGTTTAGACCATCCAAATTGGCCACTCCTGGCAGGTCCCATATTTGAAGCTGCTGGGGACCTGTCTAAAGGGGTCCTGTGGGGTTTCGTATTCAAATGGTCTCCCCAGAGCTCAGGATGATGACTCTGTGTGCTGCCTGTGCTAGCACAGCCCTCAGCAGAGCAGGTCTAGGGTTTGCTGGCCACTGAGACTCAGAGGGAATGCCCAAAGGATGGAAAAAGAGAGTAAAGGTTCCCTGGGCTGCATCTCACCTGGAGGATGCCCCCCTGCTCCCACCACCATCAGCAACATCAGGCCAGCTCGTCCCTCCCACATCCCATTTACCTGCTCAGGGCAGAACCAGCAGATAAATGTCAAGCACTGGGGGGTGAAGGGGCAGGAAGGTAAAATGTGCTGCTTTACTCCTGGCACTACCAAACACCAGCTAAAATCCATGGATTAAAAATATCTCCTCCCCATAGCCCAAACCGCAGCTATTTAACAGTCCAGTTGGCAATTTCAGCAGAGCATTGTAACTCAAACGCTTGATTTTAGGTGGAGTTGCAATTCAGGCCTGTGGCAGATGCACCTGAACGCTCTTGTTCTCACTCTTGACCCTCACACCTGTTGGTGGGAACCAAACCCTGAATTCAGACTTTCAGACCTTGTCTCTAACCAGCAGCACAAAGGCTCCAGAACTGAGCAAGACAACCAGGCAAAGCAAGGGCAGGGAGGCACAGAAAGTAAGGAGGGAGAGACCCCTGATGTATTTTACTTTATTATTCAGATGGGATGTGAATTGGGAGAAACTTCCCAGAGGGCGCATGAAACTTCTGCTGGCTCTATTTCCCTTTTAGAAACCCCACTCAGACCACTCCAGATTAAACAGGGATTTGCTCCTTCTGGGATTTTGCTGTAATCCAAACCACAATTCCCCTATAAACTGTTACCACATCTGTGAACTGATGTGTCCCAGATGCTCGGGCTGCCAGAAGAACGTACAAACTGGTTCCTCCTGGGACTGGTGGCCAATTCCCAGCACTGTCACCGCTCATGATGAGACATCAGGCAAAGTGACAAAATGATGTTAGGGTTAGGCTTAGGGTAAGGGTTAGTGTTGAGAGAGTAAAACACCCTAGAGCCCTAGGGACACTGGGGCTGGAAAATCCATGTCAAGAGCATCACGGCAGGGCCCCAACATTGCTGCCCTTTCATCTTTCTAATCAGAGTTAGGGTAAGGGTTAGGGCTAGGGTTAGAATTAGGTTTGGTGTTAGGGTTAGGGTTAGTGTTGAGAGACAAAAAACCCCTAGATTCCTAGAGACACTGGAGCTGGAAAATACATGCCAAGAGCATCACAGCAGGGCCCCAACATTGCTGCCCTTTTTATCTTTCTAATCAGGGTTAGGGTTAGGAATAGGGTTAGGGTCCTTTCATGGACAGAGTCAGCAGAAACAGCACAGCCAGGTAAGAACATGTCATCCCTGGGGTAACTGTCACCTACTGGAGCACAAATGCAATATTTATCTACCTTGCACATGGGAACAGCCAGGAGCACACACAATCCCACACGCAGGTGGAGGTGATGGAGAGAAGGCTGATTGAGAAGGCAATCCTCAAAAAAAAAAAAAAAAAGCAGGAGCTGCAGATCTGAGCTACTTTTAATTAAACAAGCTCTCCTTCCCTAAACTTACTTCTTATAGCTGGAAAAAAAACTCCTTTAAAGTTCTGGTATTTGACCCTGTTTAAAAACCTCCTTCACTGTGGCAGCGCTCGGATAAAAAGCCGTGTTGATTTTTTTGTAAAACACGTTCCCAAGAGGCATTTCCATCTGCTCCCAGTGCTCAGGAGAGCAGTGCAGGGCAGTCGCCATGAGCACAGACATGTGCCTTAACAACCTGAACCCTGCACTGCAGAGGAACCAAGAGCACAGGCACACATGTGAGAGCCACCCCTGGCAGCACCTGCCAGCAGTGAGATGCAAACAGCACCAGAGGAGCCTCCTGGGCACCCACAGGCAGATCTGCCCCTTGGGAATAAAGTGAAGGGAGCCATGGGATAGGTTAATATTTAATCAAAATCAGCAGAAGGGTTTATTTTCCAGGACTTATGGGAAATGGACCTTGTTGTTTGGACAGGACTAAGAGTAAGCAGGTCCTTCCCCTCTCCCTGAGGCACTGCATGTGGTTTGGCTGCTCACGTGGACCTGCTTGGACACAGCAGTCTGTCACCATCCCAGGCTGTCCCCCACCAACAGGTAAATTGTCCCCAGCACCACAGGGCTGCCAGTGGCACAGCCAAACCAACCCCTCATCTTCCCTCCCTGCAGTTAATACTTGTTCTGTATGTCTCTTCTTTCCCTTCAAGAAACAAAGCACAGTTTTTACTTTCTACATGAGCCTGAAGAAAACACAAAACTCATTTTACACAAAGGCTGACATGTCTTGAAACAATTATTGCCCATCTTGGGGGAGAAGGAGGGCTGAAAAAAGATTATTTTTGGAGATTAGGTCTAGAGTGACTGACAAACTGATATGCAACAGCGTTTGTTTTTAATCTGAAACAGGTTTGGGATAGAATTTAGGGAGGAAAAAAAAAATGCAGCCACCCACCGACAAGAGCTCCTTGGAGGCAGGAAAGCTGCAGCCAGCAATACTAATGTGTTTCTCAGTTACCAGCCACCCTCTCCTTCAAAGGAGACATACATTGCCTTTCCCAGCAGCAGCGTGGGAACGTGCCCTCCCTCCCTGGGGCAGGGGACAGACCCACGGACTCACAGGAGTTGTGCTCAGGTGGATCTACTCGTGGGGCATCAGCCACGGGCACTCCCAGTGCCCTCCAGTCAACCAGCAAGGCCTGCCAGGGGTGGCCAAGGGCATCGAGGGGATGCCCTGCAGGACACGGGGAGCCCAAACAGCAGCAGCACTGTCCAAAACCCACCGTGTCCCACACCTGCCCTCAGCACCGAGCACAGAGACAGCCAAAACCACCCCGTGCCAAGGCTGTGCCTCGTCCCACGCTGGGCACAGCGGGCAGAAAGGTTCCTTCTGCCACTGCCATGGTCCAGCCCACCTGGATGCTCCATCCCGGACACCCAGCCCTGCCTTCACAGACATACCCCAAAAAGCCCTGACTGATGTCAGTGGTGATGGGTCAGAGCCCAGCAGCTTCTCACAGGGGTCATGTTACCCCTGCCCAGGGGCTGCCTCGCACCTCGGGAGCTCCATCACACAAAGAGTCCCTGTGCTGGGCACTGCAGTGATACCAGAGGAGACCAGTCTGACACAAATTCCATGCTGCTGGAAAAATGGGAATAAAAATATACATTGCCAGGGGGAGGAAGACAATTTTTGAACTGGGCCATCCATCAAAGTCAAAATACTTTCAATTATTATTAGGTTTTGCAGATATTTTATTCCTTCCCCAGGCAGTGGCAGTGGGAGGTGTCAGAGGGAGCCCAGCGTGGCTACACCCACAGCTCCCAGTCCAGTGGGAGAACCCCAACCCAACGACTTCACGAGCTCCAACACCAGCCAGCGCCTGAATGATGCCAATAAAAACACTAACAGATGAACAGGCACACACCAGCTGCATGAGAAGCTTGGGGTGAAGGCGGGGGGAATTAAATTAATCCTTTCATTATCAACCCTGACCCCCGGAAAAAATCCGAAGGAATGGCTGTGAAGGTTCACAGCAGAGCACTAAAGCCAGAAGATCAGCTAACACAGCATCTGCCAGCCCAGACGGGCTCGGCTCTAATCCCCCCCACTCCAGCTGGGGCCGTGGTGGCTCGAGGCTGCCAGACCCAGGCAATGCCACCGGCGAGCCCCTGCCACGCTGGCAGCCCCTCGGAGGGCAGCACTGCCAGAGAACTGGGCTGAGAGGGAAAAGGACATGCAGCCCTGCAACACTTCTTACTATAGGAAGGCTTAAATTACTTTCTTTACTGCCTAAGTGCAAACCAGCCCAGTGCCCTTCCCAAGGTCCTGGGTTGGCTTTTGCTTGCCCAGTTCTTGCTCTTTCAGGAACAAATTCAGTGTTTTTTCTTTCATTGCTCCTGGTACCTGTGTTAAACTCAAAGAACTGGATGGATACGTATCAACCCATTATGCCACACTCTCAGTACGTTAATGCTGTGAGCCTCTGTAGGGATTTAAATATTAGGTGAACTTTGGATAAGTAGAGATGCAGCACATGGGAAGAGGAAAGGAGGTGAGGATGAGCCACTTGGGGATTTTAGGGGGAAAAGATCAGCCATCCACATAACTCCAGTGAGAAAGCCCCAAACCTCCCTGTGTTATGGTATCTCTGGTCTTACAGCCACACTTGTTGCTGAATTCACAGCCAGCTCTGCAAATGTCCCCAAATGTGGATCCCCACCAGGAGAGGATGATCCAAACTCTTCCCATGCTCCAAACCTTCACCCCAAACCTGCTGGGAGACACAGCCGTGCCCGCCCCATAAGCTGTTCTAAGCTGAAGATGGCTCAGGACGAGGAACAGCTGATTTAGTTCATCCTTTTTCAGGGTTTTAACAAAGATTTTTAGAGGTTTAAAAAAAAAAATAAATACCCCAAATCCACCCCAAAGACACCCAAACACAGCACCCACACACAGGATCCTCAGTGCTTTCTTGCAGTGGGAGAAGAGCAGCAGAGCCACCAGCAGGGGTGGGTGCCACAGGAGTCACCTCCAGCCAGGGCAGGGGACAGGCAGCATTCCAAGGCCAGATGCCACATGGCAGAATAAAACCAAGCGCACAGTGTGGAGGGATTTCTGCCCCTGCAATCCAATCCCTTCTGCTGAGCTGCTGCCAAGCGCCCTCCTGGCCCCGCTGCCACAAAGCTGCTGCTGCCAACAGATCCGCAGGAAAAGTTTGGGAGGGGAGGGAACAATAAAAAATAAGAAAAAAAAAAAAACCCTCTCCTTTCGGGATTAATGCCTCAAATGAAACGTATTTTTGAAGAACAATAACCAGAGAGCTAAAGGCAGAGAGCGCCGTCCCCCAGCTCATCTCCATCACCGTCCTGGTGGTCCTGGATGTGGTGGAAGAGGCTCCACACCTGGGGGTGGATTAGCACAGCGGGCTGCTCTGTGCTGTTCCCATTCCCAGCACAGAAAGGCAGCTGAAAGCAGATTTATCTGCTGGATAATAAAGGCAAAAGATTCTCAAAAGGGACAAGTTTCAAGCCAAATCGCCAGGCTCTTCCACTTCTTTTTTTAATCCCTCTCAAAACTGTGGGTATTATACAGGGGGAAGGGGGAGGAGGGGGGGCACCTTCACCCAAAAACCAGGAGAGCAGACGCAGCTGAAGCACCAGCCAAGCGCTGCAGAGGTGCCTCTGAGGCACAAAGAGGAGATTAAGGCTGAAAGGCTACAGCCAGGCAAGGAGTCTGCTGGAAAGGACGGGAAGAGCGTCTGGGAAATATTTTTGGATGCCTGACAAGGAGATGCAGAGACCATCTGGGTGAGGGGAGGAAGGGCAGGGTGCCAGGGAGAGCCATGGGAAGGATCAGGGCAGCCAGGGGAAGGCAGGTCTTCCCAGCTGTGTGTGCAGGACCCACTCCCACCCTCCTCTTCCTCCTCTGAAGGGAGAGAAGCAACAGGTTGGAGCTCAGGGGGAGAGGCAGGTCTGTTGGTTTGGTATGGAGGTATTATTCATGGAATCATAGAATGGCCTGTATTGGAAGGGACCTCAAAGATCATCTCATCCCCCCCCCTGCCATGGGCAGGGACACCTCCCACCAGCCCAAGTTTCTCCAAGCCCTGTCCAAGCTGGCCATGGACACTTCCAGGGCTGGGGCAGCCACAGCTTCTCTGGGCACCCTGTGCCAGGGCCTGCCCACCCTCCCAGGAAGGAATTTCCCCCCAATATCCCATCTAATCCTGCCCTGTGGCTGTTTGAAGCCATTACTCTTTTATCCTGGAAGCACAAGGGAGACTGTGACCTCCAGCAACTCCTCTCAGCCCAGCACTTCCAGCCTCCTCATCCTCACAGGGGGATAACAAGGCTTTACCCCCTCTGGAAGAATTTGGGATGCCCTGACAGGAAAAGCTGCCCAAGCCCGGCACACAGTGAATAGGTACTGGTTGATAACAGGGTCCAGCTGGTCTTTCAAGGCCATCAGAGAGGGTGGTGACAGCAGGTTTTTGGGATATGGATGTCTGCCCTTGTTGGGAACAGGACCAGGACCCAGGGACTCATTTTTCACAGGGCACTGAGCAGCCATTAGACATTAACGACTTTTGGCAACTGCTGACCTGGGTCAAAATCAAACCAATGACCCAAAAGGGAGATGTTTTGCTTTCCCCATTGGCAGCCCCTGGGAGCCATCCTGCACTGCCTCTGGAAAAAGGAGCTCGGAAAGGCGAGGCAGAGAGAGGTGCTGGGCTCCAGCACAGGGTAACCCTATCAACATGCACTGCAGATACTGGCAGCTCTTTCCCCGGGAGGAATCAAAGCCTCATTGATACGTGAATTATGAATGAAACCTTAAGCTTTTAAACTTTTAACCTGTGCATTTCTAAGAAAGTCTTAATTTAGCCAGAGACATGGCAGGAAAGAACAATGGCTCAGTGGAAGGTACTGGATTTTCTGGGCTTTTAAAGCACACCCTTTTTTTAAGATGAATATTTCATTTACTGAGCCATTCCAAGGGGAAAAAGGGAATTCGATCCACACTGACCAAGACATGGACTGAAATCTGTGTTATGCTGAAACTCGTGGACGAGACTGATTGACACCAACAACATCCCTCCTTCAACCCCAGCCCAGGGCTTCTCCTTCTTGCTCCTCCTCACATCCAGGTTTTTTCTAATTTCAAGGCACACTCTGAAATGCTTTAGTGATGAACAAACCACCAAACATCACCCGAAGCATGATGCCAGGGT
Source organism: Grallaria varia (assembly GCA_013396735.1). Lineage (NCBI taxonomy): Eukaryota > Metazoa > Chordata > Aves > Passeriformes > Formicariidae > Grallaria > Grallaria varia. Next base: position 592,633 of record VWZG01007175.1, read on the forward strand.
GGAGGCAGCACCCCAAAGCCCAGCTGCCACCCACCCCCTCCTACAACAGGAGTCCCACACCACTCCACGCCCTGGTGGGCATGTTTTAGGCTGAGCTTTGTAGTGTCAGCTGAGATAAGCTCAGGGACAGGCTTTGTCCTGCTTCTGTTTGTGAATTTATGCCCAACTAAAGGACCAGAAAAGCTCTGGGGAAGCAGCAAAGCAGGAAAGGGGATTCAGTGTGACAGGGGTCAGGTCACCTCACACCAAATAAGACCAGGGTGGGTCAGCTCAGTGGAAGTAACACTCATTAGAAGAATAAACTATATAATGAAGAGGGAGGGAGCTGCTTTGCTCAGCTCTAGCGAGCCACTGTTAAACCTTATACCATGAGTACAAATCCTTTCAAGCTTCCACACCACAGGAGTTCCCCCCAAAAAATCTCCTTGCTGACCAGTGCTGAATGAGATTTTGTTTGTTTTTGAGACAACCATGGGCACATTGCTTCCATCAGCAGCAGAGCTGGCACCCAGCTGGGATGTGAGCAAAGCCAGGAACAAACTGAGCCAAGGACTCCTGTCTCCTGCTGCCCTACAACTGAGCTTTCTCCAGGACAAAGGTGCAGGAAATTGCCTGGGCAGAAAGGCTGTCCAGGACCCAAACCCAGCCCAGGAAGGACACTGGTGCCACAGGAAGCACGTGGCAGGACAGATCATAAAATCCCAGAATGGTGTGGGTTGGAAGGCACCTTAAATATCATCTTACTCCATCCCCTGCCGTGGGCAGAGACACCTTCCACCAGCCCAGGCTGCTCCAAGCCCTGTCCAACCTGACCTTGAACACTTCCAGGGATGGGGCAGCCACAGCTTCTCCCAAGCCTGGTGGGTCCATGGAACAAACAATCAAATTCTGCTGATGTGCTTCAGGAAGTTACAATCCCCTTCTCCAAGCCCAGAGGCATCAGCAGGAGTGACACAGACCCTTTTCAGCAACATAAAATCTGTTACATCCATTTAAATCATGGGGAAGGTTTGAAGCAAAGCAGGGAATTAAATCACCGCATGAGGGTGTCCAGTGCTCAGAGGTCCAAGACCTGAGGGGAGGACCTGTTGGGTTGGGATGGAGCACAACAGGGCACAAAAAAGCAGCTAAGGAAGGAGGGAGAGAAGGAGTCGTGGTCTGGGATGGACCCGGGGCTTGCCCACATGTCCATCGTGGGTGGTAGAAGATGCTGCTGCTCAAAACCAGGCAGAACTGAGCCAGGAAAGGCAAAGCCACCTTTGGGCACGCAAGGATTAGGCACCATGAGCCAGCAAAGCTCCTCATTTTCAAAGGATGGGTGGGGGAAAAAAAAAAAAAAGCTTAAAAAAATCTATCAGCCACAAATTATAAATAAAAGAGAAGAAAGTTAAGAGCGAAACGAAACAAAGCCCCAGGTGGCCTCTGCCTGGGGCACTTCTGCTAATTTTAGTTTCTCAGCTCTTCCCTGAGCTGTCTGGTTCGATGGCTGTACAGTTTTAGAGCATTTACTTTCCTGTAGCTCCCTAAAATGTTACACACTGGGATAGTCCGGCCTGGAAAGGGCAAAGTGAGGGAGAAGGGTGTGGGATCTGTCCTTGGGGTGACAAAACCACTGGGTCTGGGTCCCTGAGCTGCTCTGGGGTGGCCAAAGAGGCGGTGGCTGGCCGTGCCATTTGTGTGTCCAGGTGAAGACAACCTCAGGGCACAGCGATGGGGGGACCATTCCAGGATGGATGTGCACTGCCCTGCAGCCCCTCTCCTGGCATTCCCTTGCACAACCCCCTTCCTACGCCCCCCCCAGATGCACCCACAGCCCACCAGCCCCTCTCCCACCCCACCCCTCCTCTCCCTGCCCCAAAACACGGTGGTCCTGCCTGGGTTGGCCGGGGAGAGCCACTTGGCATCCACCACATTTATTCCACGGAGAGAAAAAGGCAGTGGCCTCGCGGAAACATCCTATACAGCAGCATGTATTTAAATACCTAATGAAGGAATAAATCTGGGAGAGGGAGACATTTACTGCATGCTTATTCACACAGAGCCTTTGTGCAGGGCTGGCACTGCACCTGCGCTCCAGCCCGCGGCCTCTGCGCCGGGGTAACGAATGGGGCAGCATCCTATTAAATGAGACCCTACCTGTCAGGGAGGATATGGAGCACTCCCAGCCTCCACATCCATTCCGGAGGGCTCGGCTCAGCTCCGGCAAGATGCAGAACTTTATCGACAGGGACCTTCCCAGGGGGCTCGGGGAGCAAACGATGCACCGGGGGCGGGGGACGGAGACACATTGAGCCACTTTGCCTTGGCACAAGACAGCAGGGCTTTTTCTTTTTGGCTTTTAATTCCTCCCAGGCAATATGTCAGAAGGTAGAAGTCATGAACTCATCCCATGGCCAAGGGCTGAGCTGAAGCCGAACCTCAGACCAGAGGGTGAGGGCAAAGATCCCAAGAGGACAATTGAGTCCTGCTTGTGCCCTCGAGCCCTGGAAATGTGCTCCCTTCAGCCTGGCAGGGCTGGATGCTCTGCTGGCTTACTGCGGGTGCAAAGGCACAGTTTGCTTCTGCTGTGGAGGAGAGAGAGCCACAAACCACCCGCTGCGGCGTCGGAGAGGGGAAGGAGCAGCCCAAGGCCACGCAGGAGCAGGCTGGGATGGGGTGGGTGGCTGCACAGAGCATATTGTGCTTGTCTGGGCACAGAAATGCCACAGCCTGAGCTGTGTCCCATGTCCCCAGACACGCCACAGACCCGTGAATTCAGAGCGTGGTGCTGAGTCCTCCCTCAGCCATCACCCCAGTGGGGTTTGTGTCCTCCCTGCAGGGCAGGGGAGGCACAGGGCAGTGGGGACACACACGAGCTCAGTCATTAATGCATTTTGTGTTTCAGGGAACTCATTGCACGGGCAGGATTGCAGGGGGACGCAGCACCAGCTCCATCCCCACAGCCCCGTGTCACAGCCGGCATCCCACAGCATCCCTGAGCCTCCAGCCTCCACTCAGCTCCCAGCTTTGCTCCCCCACCTCCCAACACAGCCACACTCATCTCACCCTTCGCCTGCCCTTCTGCCTCCCCTCCCTCCCCACTGATACCAAAGGTCGGGTTTGAAATTCAGGGGTCAGGAGGAAGAAATGGAGCAGGGTCAGGGGTGAGAGAAGCAGAGAGAGGAGGAATTTCACCTCTCCAACCATTTGCTTCCATGAATCAGCAGCCCCAGAGCTCCTGCCAGGAGTGGGGGTGCTGAGCTCGAGCAGGGCAGTGCAGAGGGAGCTCAAGGGGACAGGGGAGGGTGTCCCCCACCCCACAGCCCAGGCAGAGCAGCACAGCAACCCCCACACTCCTGCAGGCTTCTTTCCTTAGTTTTTGGCTTATCAAGATGCCAGGGAAAAGACACCTAGATGCCAACACCCCAAAGCAAAGCTACGGCACAAATGGAGCAGGAGGAAATTAAAGATGTGCTTAACACATCTGGAGTTTACATTTTCCATCTGCAGAGCCGAGCGAGGCAGACGGGGAAAGGAAAGGCCCTTCAGGTTCCTCTCCAGGTGCCTCTTAAGGGGAGGGAGTTTGGCTCATGTTCCTCTTCCCAGGCAGGGTCTGGAGTGAATAAATACATCATCCCACATTACTTATGTCATCACTATGCCCTAAACACCAGCTTTTGGGTTTTTTCTTTAATTTACATTATCACATATACTCACTATCTGCCAGACATATCCATTAGCTCTCCCTCTCCAAACTGCTCCACAGCCAGAGCCAAGCACTTTGGGAAACCCTGAGAGGATTCCTGCCTGCTCAAGGATTTCACACTGGCCTCTCTCTGCTGTAAAGGTAAAAATAATTCCTGTGCAGAGGAGGAAATGAATGCATTGAGCATCCCAATGAACTTACAGGGTGGCTTAAAGAAAGAGGAGAGCATCCCTGCCTGGAGCACAGAGACACAATGACTGCCACACTTGGAGAGGGACCATCACCATCCACGTGTCCCTGAGCCTGGCAGGGATGCTCAGGAGAGAGGGCAGCCCCATTCCAAGGGAAGGCAGAGATCCCCACTGAGGAAGTGCAGCTGCAATTGGGAAATATGCTGCGAGAGCAAAAAACGTTGGTTTCATGTAAATGTCCCTAATAATAAAAGAGTGAATGAAGAAAGCAACACATACAAACAAGAAATACTACATTTGTGCTAGAGAAGCAAAAATGATTCTAAAAAAGAGAGCTTTATCAACAAACTCCAGAAGGCATCGGCTGTTCTTTAATGCTCCTGGAGGAATAACACAGAGATCCTGCTGAACCTGGGCTGCCTGGTGCCTCTGATCACGTTTCTTACCAATGCCAGGCTGGGTGCAGCACACTTGAAGAACATTAAACTTGTTTGTTTTCTCAAGCAAATATTGAGCTGCTGTTCCCGCACCCCTTAACTGGAGTTTCGTGCTGTTTGTCCTGGGTCTGCTCACAGCTCCTGCCACCAGGGCTGCTGCATTTCCATGGCAATCCCGACTCCCAGAATGCTGGGATCAGCCAAATCCCAGCCAAACCCAGCCAGTGGCAACAGGGTTTCCCCTGTGCACAGAGCATTGGATTTAGATTAGGTATTGGGGAGAAATCCTTCCCTGGGAGGGTGGGCAGGCCCTGGCACAGGGTGCCCACAGAACCTGTGGCTGCCCCATCCCTGGAAGTGTCCAAGGGCAGGTTGGACAGGGCTTGGAGCCACCTGGGCTGGTGGAAGGTGCCCCTGCCCATGGCAGGGGGTGGGATGAGATGCTCTTCAAGGTCCCTTCCAACCCAAACCATTCTATGATTCTCTGATTGCTTTTATTAGTGGGGTGAATCCCTTCCTCTCTGATCAAGCTGTGATCATCTAAGCCTCTAAAGGTCAATGTTCCACTCTTGCAGGGAGGGGTAAATCCAGTCCAAACTGCTGAAAATAAGTCCAGAGTTAAGTCTTTGGTGTTGATAGCTGCTGGGTCCCCATTTATGCTCCTAAACAGCTTTCTGGAGTGAGAAAAGGAGCTCAGGACCCTCAGTACCTTCCCTGTACAGCAGCAAATCACTTGCCAAGTTTACAAGCAACAGAGAAACAGGAGACAGTGTCATCCCTTGGTAAGTGTCCTACTAGTTCAGTGGGAAAAGTGCTGGAATCATGGGGACAGCTCTCACAGCAGCCTGGCAGAGGGAATTCCCACTTCAGCTTTTAATTAACAAGAGCAAGCTGCAGGACACAGCTCCAGCAGAAAACAAGAGCTCCAACAGCTCCTCAGAGGGGCAGAATCGCAAGGGAAACACCAGTGGGAAAAGGTGGCAACAGGGACCAGCTCCCCAAGAGCCCCATGCCTGCCATGGCAGTGTTCCCCTAAATCTGAGAGCCTTGGAAAAATCAAGGGCAAAGACCAGCTGTGCCCCATGCAATGGGATCTGCCTTGTTCCAAAATATACAATGTTTAAACACATTTATCAGATGATTACTAACAGTGAAGGTCAGTATTTATTTTGCCTTCTTTGCACTTTGGATTACAGAGTAATTTTCAGAAGAACTCCCTGTGATGTCAGAAAGTGCTGTTGTCCCCTTTCCTGGTGGGAAAATTGGGGCCAGAAAGAAGCCTGCCCATATTTCAAGCTCTTCAGTCTCTCTTCCACTATACCTGCACTTTCCAGATATTCTAATTATTTATTTCTCAATAACAAGACCAAGTTCCCAGCGTGAAAGGCTCTGCACAAAGGGAAACGCGAGAAGAAAAGCAGAGCGGGTCACAGCCTGCTGCCCTTTTGCTTCAGAGCTCTGCAGAATGATTTAGCCCAAATGTACTCAAGAAGTGCAACTGGTCTGCGAGTCAAAAGAGAGGGGAAGGTGGGAGGAGGGGACTCTGGTTTTGTTCCAAGCCTGCCATTCACCAATCTAAGCGTGTAAAACCAGGGTAGCCCCTTTGCAGCACAAAGCCTCTCGGAGAGAGGAGCCTGAAGAGCATCGGGCAAACAGCATCAAGGAAGCTCGGAAGGGAAAGCAGAGGCAGAAAGGATGCTCTGTTTCCCCACTAATAAGCCAGTGGCTGCAGGATGAGGAGCAAAAGCAAACATTGCATTAGTCAGCCAAACTCAGAGCCCTGCGGTTGCAGGCTGAGAACACTCCGGCCCTGGGGAAGGTAAATGCTCCCAGCTGGAGGCACAGCCCTGTTTGTTTGAAAGACCTTGTTTTACCCCAGTGTCTCTTCCTCACACTTTTTTCTTAATTTTGAGCAGCTCAAGGGACCGACTCTTCTTCCCAGCTAACTAATGGATCTCAGATTGGCATCCTCTCCAAGCAGCAAATGCAAATCACCCTCTGAGTTAGTGGCAATGACCAACTTAACAGAACCCGCTGCTTTTAATGAGCTTGGAAGGGGGAGAAGAGTCCAAGGAAAGACAAACAATTACCACCTACAGTCCCCCAGTGCTTTGTGCTTCCAGCTTTCGAGGATGCTCAGCCTGGTTTGAGGGTTCTCAGCCTGGCTTGCCTAAGGCCTGCAGGCGGGTTTATGAGATTAAAGCCCAGCACACAATAAATAATTTAGCATCTAACCACAAAAAAAAAAAAAGTCCCCTTCTGTGTAAGAGCAAAGAGCAAGGCTGTATGATGTGTACATTCATTTTAAATGCACATCACTTTCATCTACATGTATCTATCTGATGCAAAGACGTGTAACCATGCGAGGAGGAGCAGCCATGGAAGGTGCTGGGTCCCCAGCTGAGACACAGGCAGGGGATGTCAGGACAAATGCTGATGAAGCCTCTTGCTAATTATTCCAGCCTGCCCATGCTGCTCCCTGCCCTCCCGTTTGCATCCATGTCCAATAAATTAGAATCTTGAACCTTTCCTCGGCCAATTATCCCTCCCCATCCTCCCCTGCTCCTAGTGTGGTCCCCAGTATGGACTGGGAGCAACTGGGGGCACCCGCCCTTGGCTCAGCACTGAGCAGGAGCAAATCCCACAGGGCTGACAGCTCTGGGTCACACCTTGGGCAGCCTCCCCTCTTTCGGTGGGTTTAATGGTTGGATTTAATAACCTTAGCGGTCTTTTCCAGTGTTTATGGTTCTACTTTGTGGGGTGGCAGCACCTCAAGGCTGGCAGCAGTCCCTGGAGCACAGGGCTGGGAAAAGGCTTGTGATTTTATAGACACGGGATGGATGCCCAGGGAAACCTGCCTGACAGATGGGAATTGCTGCCACGTCTCCTCAGTCCCAGCCAGACTGTTCTGTGACCAGAACATCCCTTTCAGTGTCCTCAGGGCTCCCCGAGCCCCAGGTGGGAGACGGTCACGCACAGGGGTGTAAATCACAATGTGCAGATTTGAGTTATAGAGCAGAAAATTGTGAGCTCGAGTAACATATTCTATGTCAGCTCCATAAAACCAGGGGGTAACACGAGAAGAAGAATGGGAGCATCCTCACACTCGCAGTACCACCATGTGTCTCTCCTCCAGCCCTTGGATGTGGCTCCCCTGGACCTGATCAGCATCCTCTGAGACTGCTTTGAGACACACCTAGTGAATGACCATCATCTTCTAACACAGAGTTAGGGAGAAAAAAAAAAACCCACAACCAAAATCTAAAGACATGGAAAGGCTGAATGGAGCAGTTTGAATGCAGGAGGGTGGCTGGGAGAGTGCCAGGAGGTGCTACCACTGCTGGTAATAGCAGCAGACACATTCAGATTCAGTGTTTTACTGTTACGTTTGTCCAAGTCACAGCCAGGAGAGCCCACGACCCTTCCACAGGCTCCAGGGAATGTCTCTGGTGCAAAATTCCCCCGAGGGTTACACTCCCCATCCCTGGGATCTCCTCCCAGCAGGCAGGGGTGTCTCTCCCTCTCACTGCCAGGCTGGATTGCCTGCAGAGAGCCCCCAGAAGGGCTGGGAATTGCAGGGCTCTGCCTGCCCGAGCATCGTGGCAGGAATGGCAAGAGGGCCATAAAGGGCAGGGGGAAGGTGGGGAGCCCACTCATCATCCCGGCCATAATGGACTCGTGCTGATGGAGGGACTGGCCACATCCAACCCACGCCTGCCCAGCACGCCCATAAATACCCGGCAGATGCTCCAGTGATGGATTTGCCATCACAAACCGGGCAGTATTTTACAGCCCTGCTAAGGCTGTCGCTGTCCTGCCTGGCAGCAAAAGGCAGCTGTAACAACAGTGGGTAATAAACTTGATTAGGGGGTTGAGGAGATATTAAAGGCGGCATCAGTCAGACACACAGGGAAAGCCCAACAGCAACCCCACCACAAACCCTGCTGCTTTAGCAAGGCATTCCCCTCCCTGATTGTCCCTAAATCCCAACCTTTTTGCAGCAGCAGCAGCTCAGGGGCTGTGCCAGAGCCCAGGCCTCCTCCTGCAGATTCCCTCGTCTCTCCCTGCACATTTGTGGTTTCCACATTTGTTTTTTCTGCCTCGAGGAGGCATTTATAGAAGCAACATTGCATGGTCTCCTCACAGTATTTCTTGCCACCCAGGGATTTAAGATCTTACAAATGGACCAAAACCTATGTTATTTTGACCTCTGAGGATTTTAAAAGCCTGCAGAAAAATATGTATGTAGTAAAGAAAGCATGAACTTCTTGACTCATAAGGAGAGAGGTAGAAGTCTCACACTGCCCTGCCCTCAAAAACCAACCACATCCAGATCACAGCAATCCCTTCAGATTTACACTCAGAGGAAAGCAAGGGCAGCCAGAAAAACTAAAACAAATCCACAAAATGGTTTAGTATTTTCCTGATATTTTTCCCCAAGATCATTTCAAGAAGAAACCCATTATTGAACTAGATGAAAGCAAAGCGAAACGGAGGAGGAATAACTTCTGCCTCACTTCATGCTCATAAAGGAGATAATACCTCTTAGACAACGTGTGGGGATTAATTATCTTCTAAATATGTAAAAGAAAAAAAAACTGGGTTGGGTTGGGCACTGAGAAAGCCAGTCTAGTTGAAGGTGTCCTCACTCATTGCAGAGGGGTTGGGCTGGGTGGCCTTTAAAGGTCCCTTCCAACCCAAACCATTCCATGATTGCAGAGGCAGGATGTATTCCTTGCAGGAGTCTGTCCAGCCTGCACTGGCTCCACCTCATTTAGAACAGAACAAAATGTAATTGCTGCCCTCCAAAATTTCAGGTTGACTTTTCAAGGTGCCTGAACCTGAGTAAGACCCAGAGTCGTCCCCATCTCATAAGCCAAGAAACAAGATTAAAGCAGACTCGGAGCCCACCTGGCTCCATTTCACATCCACAGCATTTCCTGAACACCTGCCCCTCCGCTCTCCAGCAGCTCTAAAAATATGTGCCAACTTCTCAGTTTCTTCTTATTTTACTTGCTCTGGCAGGCAACAGATCACAGAACCAGAGAAGTGATGTTGGGAGAAGAAGAGACCAATTTCATGCCACTAAGAGGTGGGTGGGCCATACCTGAAAGCTCAAAAGCAAAATCTAGAGGGACTCTGCAGCTCTGTCCCTTCTCCAGCCCTAAAACACACACACACCAGTGCTCTCCTCTGGCTTCCATCACTTTGCATATTGCCTTGCACGAATTCCAATTAATAAGTGAGACTCCAACTTCTGGCTATGAACTATAACAAGTGTAAGGGACCATCATGCGTTTTGGGGACCCATTTCTAAGGTCAAAGTTTGACAGCAGCTTTTTTACACAGATGGAAGCAAAGGGGAATTACTTTCTGAGTCTTGAAAATCCTTGTTTAGGAAGAAAATTAATCCCTGCTCCTCCAGCCACACCAGAGCAACCACCAGCAGTGCAGGACTAAACAAATATATTCTCTTACTTCACGTCCTATGGCAAGAAACAGAGACTTTTTTCTCAGGCATTTCAATTAGACAACTTCTTCAGTTAAACAAGAACCATCTGCCATCTTACACCTCTGCTGGGATGGGGGGATCTGGGCTTGGAAGGGGATGGAACGACCACGGATACAGCAAAGTCCCTGACCTTACAACCTAGAGCTCAAACCAGGCATCCTCTTTGGAAGGCACCTGAAGTGATGATTTTTATCTGTTCAGTAACAGCCTGATGTCCCCTTGGCTTCACCACACGCTGATGCAACTGAGTTTTTCCTAAAGTGCTACGGAATGTGCGTGTGGGGGCGTTAATAAAGGATAAATTAAACGGATGAGATAACCCTCCATAGAATGAAGTCATTTAAGGACAGGTTCAGACATATATATTTCATTGTGAAAGACCTATTTTATTCCCACTAATGGAACAGATTAAATCAGCCAAGCTGAATAAAACTATCACGTCCCAAGACGTAACAACACACTTAAGAGTTCGCCTCTCCCCTGGCTGCGTAATCCAATCAGTTAACACTGTACCTTGGAAAAGTGGAGGTTGGGAGCAAGGACAGACATTGCACCACACATCCAGGGATTCAAGAGGTGAACAGGAGTGCCTTTCCAATCAGGCAAATTAGTGTCTGTAGCACTTCTCCTGTAGACAGATCCCAAGCAGGTGACCCTTCCATGCTGGGATGGACTGGAGCAGTGTCCAGGGCAGCTGCTGTCGGGACAGGGGGTTACAGGCATTCACAACAATGTGATGCCCATTTATCCAGGGGTGATTGGTGATGCAAACGCTATCCTCCACCTCAGGGCACCTGAAATAACCACATCTGGGCTCTTGCCTGCAGCACTGAGGTTTGCACAGCCAATGCCCCACGCCTCCAGCACCTCCAAGATTAAATCCTTAGCACTGCAGAGCAGGAACAGTGCTGGGTGAAAACAAGAGACAACATCACTGTTCCTGCTTTTCCCTTCCATGTACCACCCAGGAGCATTCCCAGCTCATGTGGAGATAGGCAAGGCTGCAGGAACTGCATTTTTCCAACAGCCAGCATAAACAGCATGATGGCAAAATACTACCCAGACAGCACTGTCAGACATAGAAGAGACATTTATTTATTCTTGATCACAAACAATGTCCTCCATTGACAAGCTGAATGAAGGGCACTTCACTGATTTATTAGATCTAATAAGAAACAGACCTCTCGGGATGAAATACAAGATTGATTTTCAGTGGTGAGCCCTGCTGCTGTCCCAGCCACTGTGCTCAGCCTGATGAGATGAAACCAGGCATGCACAGAGGGTTGAAACAGCACTGGGTAGAGAAAGAAATGGGAAGATCTGCATGAGGAAGGGGGATGAAATGGAAACAAGACAACAGCAGCGCTTCAAACAGAGGGTTACTTCTTTCTCCCTGCAATTCTTCTCTCTCCCACTAAGTCTGTGTATCTTAAGAGCAGCAAAGTACTTGGAAGTTTAAAGGCAACTCCGGCACAGCTCCTGGGAAACCTCTGAGCTGGACCCTCCCCATGCATCTGCCTTTCAGAGGAGCCCCTCTAAATATAGCAAGTGTAATTTTCACATCAGTCTCAGCATCTACCAGGCAAACCACATTAACTGAGTTCCGTGGATGCCGTTTTCCATCAGGAAAAAGACAACTAGCACAGCAGTGCTTAGCTTGAGGCCCTATTAATAGCAGTCCTAATTATATGGCTGCAAATTTAATTCATAGCAATGATTAGTGTCAAAATCAAAGGCATCACACATCAATATTGATGGAATTGTATGAAGCCCATAAACAGAACAAGCAAGCTGACACATCTCCCCCCAGCACTTAGTTGCTGTTAACTGTTGCATTAATGTCCCTTCTAATTCTGCTCGATGAAAATTGCTTTATTGGAGGAATCCACAGTTCTGAATGATAACATCCCTAACATGATCCCCTTCCTCCTGGTTCCCTGAGATGCCTTGGAAGGGTTGCTGCAGGGAGAACTGCATCCCATGTACCTGTGCTTTACCCAAAAGGTCGCGGCATCACCAACACGTTTGGTTTTCACCCCCCTGGATAAAACTGCTGGGTAGCAGTGGGTGTCCAAAACAGCAGGAGCAGGTGTGGGGTGTTATGGGGTGGAAACATTTTGTACAGGACATGCTCTGAGTGCCCCACAGGTCCCCCCTGGTCCCCATCAGGTACAGGTGGGTTGCAGTGACAGGCAGCGGGCTGGCAGAGCCAGGGCTATGCAGGAAAACTCCTCCTCCTCCAGCACTGGGTTTGAACAGAGAACAGAGCCATCGATTCACCCTTCTCCTTTCTGCAGTTACCAAGGACAGGCAAAGCTCAAACCAGTACCACCAGTTGCACGAGGAGCAGCTGACCAGTCTGGATTGCCCACAGCAGGTACGAGCACACCCTCCACCTAAACACAAACCCTGACCCCAGCAAACGCTCTGCTACCCCCCCAGGAACGATGCCAAGTTCACCTGATTTATCTGCCATTATTGATTTATCTGCCTTTATTGATTTATTCGTGGTACCAACACTCCCTCAGTGCAGCTCTGCCCATCCCACAGCAGACTCCATGGGTGACCTGCCCGGGCTGCCAACATCGACTGGACCCCGCAGGGCTCCAAAACCAGCAAAGCAAGAGGTGAGCTCAGGCTGGGAAGGCTGCCAGCCTTGCCACAGGGCTCTGCATCGCTTCCCAGCAGAGAGAGAACTTCTTCCTCCACACCTCAGCCAGTGCTAGCTGCTGGGAGGAGCAGGAAAGGTCTCCAAAGGCACCCAGGAAACAGGGGAAAAGGTAGAGCTGGACAACGCGGGGCTGTGCCAGGGCACAGGCACAAGGGGCTTGGGGACCTTCAGCATTGTGTCCCTTTGGCTGGACAGCAGCAGGGAAGGTGGCAGGAGCAGTTGGGTGAATGGCACAAGGACATCCGTGAGATGACACAGCATCTTCAGCAATGAATCCTCACTGGGGAAGCACAGGCAAATCAGAAAGATTTCAGAGCTTGCTCCCTGACTTTCCTCCAGCCACGCAAAAGTGTCTCATCTGAAACCCCAGACTGAGGACCAGCTTGTTTCCAAAGGAAATCAACAGCTGTGGGTGAGGGAATAGGTGTGATGTAGCTTCCAGGCATTAATTGTGTGGGTAGATATGCAATGGGGGAGGATATGAAGGAGATCAGGTGGATAAGGCATTTATCCACGGATCTCTGGCACTTACAGAGGTGTGCACATTTTTACCATCCTCATCTCACAGATGGGAAAGAAGAGATATGGAAACAGTCCTGAGCATCCTGAGCACTTGCTGACATCAAGACATGTCTGGTCTTGGAACAGGCACAAAAACTGGAGACAACTTGTCAACTTCCCACCGGGTCTGCAAGGCCTCCTCTGCAGCGAGAGCCCCACGAGCCCCACCGTTCAGTGCAAAGCTGCTTCCTACGCCTCACCTGGCCCCTCTTAGGCCATGGAAAAGATAATCTCATGTGTCAAATGAAGAAAGATTTAGCACAGGTGTAGACAGACCATGAGACAGAACAGCAACACCCTCAGCCCCGCAGAGTCCCCTCTGACTGTGCCACTTCATAACGGGGGGCACGGATCCCACCAGCTGCAGGCAGCTCTGATCTGTGCTGAATAAGGGCAGATGCCCTGAAAGCCTGGCTGTGGTGAATATCTGGAATTAATTTACTCCAGGAATGGACCCATTTTATTCAACAGGTGAAGGATTCCAGATGAAGGACTCCACAGCCCTCCCTCTGGACAGTGCAGCAGAAATAGATTAACTTTGCATCAAAAAGGTGTTCAGTGTAGACTAGCACCAGGAATTAAACCCCACTGAAGAGACCTCTTCCTCTGTAATCCTACATAATTCATGGAACAGGCCCATAAATACCTCGTGTGCAGGCACAGCCTGTTTGCTTTTACTGCCTCTAAATGAGACAACTTCCCTCTCCCCCCCAAACCCCTGCAAACAGTGCACACCAGGCTGTCTGGCTGGCTCTGAGCTGGGCATACACATTTGTGCTGTGCTGAGGGCTCCTCTTCCATCCATTTAGCTAAAAAACCCCAGCTCTCCCCTGTGCCACGGCGGGGGGAGCAGCAACGTGAGGGGCTCTGCTCACAAAGCCCCTCTCCCCCACCTTCAGAATTGCCCCACTGACACTCAAGAGGCACCAGGGAGGCACCTAATTTACTACTACTCAGCACTTGTAAAGTGCTGAATGAATATTAATGAACTGATGTAATTAAAATGATGCAGACATTCAAGTGTAGTATCTGCCTGTCCTTGTATCTTCCTGAATAGATGAGGAAGAAATTCCCTGCTGCTTAAGGACACAAAAAATTAACAGCCTGCTGTTGATTACATTTGTTAACTCTTTCCCGGGTATGAAGAAGCAAGGTCTGCATTTAGCAGGTTCACCTAATGCTGTCATTTATATCTGAGGTTAATTTGTAGGTTCACAGCTTTCCAGAGCAGCATCTCTAAGCCTGGCTTAGCTGGAGCTCGATCAGACTTCTGCACACACTGATAATTCCACCTCCAGCTCTACAGACCAACAAGGGAGTCTCACATACCTCTGTTTACACCCCAAGGCCACTTCCACACTCATTTTAAATACGGAGCTCCAGGGAGAGGTCCCTTCCAACTCATAATATTGTATGATTGTATTGACTCAGAAGTGGGGAAATCCCAGCTGGACTTCAAAATCCTAAAACTCATTTCCAGGCCAGGGCTTGTTCAAACCTGGTCTGGTGGAACATGTCCCTGCCCATGGCAGGGGGGTGGAACTCGATGGTCTTTAAGATTCCTGCCAACCCAAACTCTGCTGTGACTCTCAGCTGAGCCCACCCAAACCCCTTTGCTGCAGGAGGGAACCAGCAGGAGCATTTGTTTGCCCTGGGCAAGCAGCACCAGTGTTTTTGATGCAGAGGTCAAGGAAAGTTATCTTGCAGGACTGATCTATCATCCAGCTGTCAGGGGGAAGAGCAGGAGGCAAGAGGCAGAGGGAAGCAGTAGGACTTTGCCTTGAGGCTTGGTTCCAAAAGCAGCCAAGTTAACCCATTCTTATCTCTCCATGACCAAACATCCTGCCACCATCAGCAATTTTGTCATCACCAAAAGCTTTTTAACTCACAGTCTTCTACACGAGTTGCAAAAGGATTGCTGGGAAACAGCTATTGCAAGATTCCCATCTGTCGAAAAGGAGGAATGACCCAAGGCCTTGGATCCAGTGTGCTGAGGTTCTCTCGTACTCGGAAATTCCAAGTCAGCTCCTCACTTTTCTCTAATTAGACCAGCCCATTATTGCCCTGATAATTTCTGCTTCGGCCCCACAAACACACACCACAGGTCACTGAATGACAGAACACAGTAATCCCAGGCAAACACCATGTCACACAGAGGCAGGCAGTGCACGAGGAGCTGGCTGGGGCTGAGACCCCCCCTTACCCTGTGCTGCTGAGGGAACTCACTGGCTGGAAGAGCAGGAAGGTGCCCTCAGCCCATGCAAAGGGATGCTCTGGGGCTGGAACGCAGCAGAGCAACTGCGTGGCCTCGTTTGGTCCCTTTTCCAGGATCATCCTGCAGCAGCTTTCACTGCACCTTTCCCAAAACAAACCACGGCAACATCTCTCTGCACTAACTTTGCCTCACCAGCAAGGCTCTCTGTGCCCCAAACCCTGTCATTTCTGCTCCCAATTGACTCCCAACTTCACACTGGGAAACACTTGTAAAACACAACAACAGCAACACGCATCAGAGTCCCCTGAGAGCGATGAAAACCAGTGTCCAGCCATGGACACAAGCTTACCTTCTTCAGCTTGCCAGTCTTAGTCCCCACGAACACCACGCTGTAGCCGTTGTAGACGTAGGAAGCCACAGATGTCATCCTGTCACGGCTGGAGGTGAAGAGTGTCACCCCATCCACGGGCATTGAGCCCCCCAGGGGCTGGTTGATGTCGAGCCCGCAGAAGTTGTCGTCAATGGGGACTGGCTGGAAAGACAAGGTTTGGGGCAGTTGTGAGTGAAGCAGAGCACAGGGCAGCCCCACACACCCGGGGTCACGCAGAGGGGAGCTGGCAGTGCCACCCCCTCCAGGTTCAGCCACCTTCCCCAGAGCTCTGTCACTGCCCCAGGCCAAGACAGGCTACAGCTGCTCCAAAATATGTTTGTGTTAGGGAGGAACGTGCAGAACGTCCTTACCGCTTTAGTGCACTGGACATCCTTCCCCAGCAGCCAGTTGAGCTCCAGGTTGCCCTCCCCCTGGTAGCAGGACTGCAGGCGGTCCTTGATCTGAGCATTGATGGTGCGAATGGGGAACACGCAGAGCGCCGAGTCGTCGGGCGGCTGATGGTACTGCTTCTGCCCCTTGGAGAAGATGGCAAAGAGGACGTCCTCCTGGGCTGTGATGTTGAGGGACTTGGCCAGCACGTCCCCTGGTTTGGAGAGGTAGGCTGCTTGCAGGAGGCGGTACTCCGTGTCCCCCTTGACGCAGCCGAAGGGCAGAGACACGTAGGAGTGGAACTTGGGGTCGTCTTTGCAGAGACGGACGATGCGAGAGGTGTAAAAGAGGTCGCTGGCGGAGTTGATGGAGACGCCCTCAGGGGTCTCTGGCTGCACAGTCAGAAAGTAGACAAAGTTGCCGCTGGCAAAGCCGTAGATGTAGAAGATGTCAAAGTGCGAAACGAGGGCCAGAGTGTCTGAGGGGATTTTGATGAGGGATGAGACAAAGTCACTGTGGAGCTCATAATCCAACATAGCTGATGACTCTGGGTCCCGGGGAAGTTTGCGGCTGGAGAGGGTGGGGAAATAATCCTGCTTCCCATCCACGGCTGTGCCGATGAAGAGCTTCCCATCCTCGCCTTCCGAGCGCACGATCACCCCGTACATGGTGCCCGTCTTGTTGACGCTGGAGAGGTAGTGCTCCTTTTTGTGGGAGGGCTCCACCAAGATGAAGAGGTCATCAAGGCGCAGCAGCTTGCAGACCCCCTGGTAGAGGCTGCCACAGGCCAGCAGCCGGTTCTCGGAGTAGTCAATGATGAGCAGCTTGTTGACGTTGTTGGTAAGGGTGAGGATCTCGCTGCATGGCTGGACGATGAGAGGTGGGTAGCAGGATTTATTGTCCTCCTCGGGACCAGTTTTGTGAGCCACCAAAATGGTCAGGTTACCCGAGAGCTTGTAAACCCTGTTGATAGCCCCAACATAGACAGCTCCGGTGCCTTGGTGGACAGTCAAGTGGTTGAACGTCCAGTCCCGGTTCTCAGAGTGGAAAGTGCTGAACAAGACATTGCTGGACACATTTCGGGAGAACGATGCCAGGAAGAGACAGAGCAAAGCCACTGACCAGCCATCAGAGTCCAGTACCCGAGGCCAGTTCTTCCTCTGATCCATCCTGGGAAAGGCAAACTTCGTGTTCCCCGTGCGTGTCCTGAGCCCCGTGCGCTCCCTCACATGGTTCTGTGGAGAGAAAGGAAACAGAGCAAAGGATTAGATCCACTGTGCCCTGCAGATAAAATTCCAAGGAGGCTTTCTAATTACACAGTCCTTGAGATAAAGTGAGGAGGTCTCTAAGCGCAGTAAGAATTAAGCAGGTCTCCTAACTTACTGGTGAGCAGTTCAGGCTTGACGTTCTGCCACTTGGTTCAGCCTCTGCATGATAATTTGTTGTGTGGTTTAGCTGTTTATAACATACTCTGCTCAGCCACGGGAGGGGATAATCAGCTCCAGCGCAAGACAAAGCCCACAGCTCACACACCCAGCCATCCATCTGCAGGCCTGGCTAAAAGGATGTCTCCTGCAGGGTATGTCGTGTGAAGCAACAGAGGAAATAAGAGGTGTTTTCTACCTTTAAGCCCTCTCTGATTTAATTTGGGAACCTGAGGAAGAAGTCTCACGCAGCCAAGTTCATTGAGCACATACACACTGAAGGCACCAGCGTCTCCCCTCCATCCCAGAGCCAAAAGTGCCTCAAGCAGGCGGTTTTCAGTCAGAAACTTCTCCCAGCCTTCACAAAGGTGCCAAAAAGCAGCTGCCACCAAGGTGGAAGCACGTGGTTAGATCAGCCACCAAACCCTGCCAGCAGCACCATGTACAGGGGAGAGTAACAATCTGGGAGACAAATTTCCTGCTCTAACAAAGCTTACAGGCAATGACTAAAACCTACACAAAGAGGCAGCTTGGACTCTGGGTCCGGAAGACCCAGCGCCAATCAAATTATTCCTGATAGCTCTGTGGATTACAGTCAGATGCAGAGTCTCCTTCAACTGACGTGTTTTCACCCATATAGATGATGTACGACTCGAGCTGAAAACCCTTGTCCAAAATCTATATAAAAATGAGGCATAAAATTAGTCAGGTTTGTTCTTGTTTCGTTTTTGTGGGTGCTGCCAAAGGACCTAGACCTCATTCAGGCCTGAGGCACGGCTAGAGCACTGCTGATCCCTATCCCCATCCTCCCAGCTTCCACAGGCAGCTGCCAGGCTGAATTAGGAATCACCAGGCTGGAATTTCCTTAGGAAGCATGTGCTCGCCTTGGAGACGCTCCGGCAGCGTGAGGCATGTTTACATCAGAGCTCTCCACCAGCCCTTCCGCACAGCACGTGTCCAGGCAGACACAGGAGCTGTTGGAGAGGACCCTTAGAACCCTCTGCCTGCTCCACCTTGTCCCCAGCACCTCTGCTAAGCTGGCAGACTCCCCCTCCCAAAAACATGAACATTAAAGACAATCCAAATCCCTGCAGTTCCATGTCTGTCTCATGTAAGGTGGGTCCGACTTGGACCACCCCATGCAGGAGGTATTGGCTTGGTTTCCAGCTCAGCCGAAAGGATCTAGCACCACCTCAAGCTCCCACAAAGCAGCTGGAAGCAATGACAGCCCTGCCCAGAGGTAAGACCCAGCTCGGGGGAGCTGCTGAGAGGAGCTCTGGGACCACCAGAACAACACTCTGACATGGGCACCATGTAAGTGTGCAGAGAGCATTCTCTGAACCCTCCTCATCACCACAGATGTACCTGAAGGTCACTGGATTGTGTCTCACCCATGTTATCATGTCCAGACCTGATGGTAATATGTATTCCTGGCCTGACCTCAGCCTTGCTCATCACCGTCATCATCAGAGAATGGGCTGGGTTGGAAAGGATCTTTAAGATCATCTGGTTCCACCCCCATCATGAACCAGGACACCTTCCACCAGTCCAGCTTGTCCAACCTGACCATAGATGTGTCTGACTGCACAGGCTCAGAAAACCACCAGAAAGTTCTCCTCTATCCAAAATTATGCATTTCTTATGTGTTCCAGGCTGCACAATTAAAGGAATCATTTCAGCCTGCCTTGGGCAGAGACATTCCCCACCACCTCAGGGTGACACCAGCCCTGGGAAGAGGCTGAGGATGAGCCACCATTCCACCTGCCCTCTCTGCCCCCAAGTCCCACCACGGCCACACGAGCCCCCAGCACACAGAGAGGGATAAACCTGCCCTCTGCAGCTCCGACTCGATCCCCTGTGTGCAAACGTTGCCTCACCTGCGGGCACCCTCCCAGCTCTGATTGATGCTGATCTCTGTTTTGGTATTTAAAATAATTCACGCTGCTGAAAGCCCACACTGAGCTCATGAGCTCATGTCACCGAACAGCAGCTCTTTAGGCTTGTTACTGCCAGGAGCCGGAGACGGGTGTTCCTGAGAGGTGACAAAGGAGCTCTGTCCCTGGGCTGCACGTCTCCGTGTCACTGACAAGACGGGAGAACGAGAGCGGTAATGGGTTTCTCATTCTGCTCAGGGATACATTTCCCTGGCTGCTTCTGCTGCCAGCCTCTTAATTCCCACCTTGGGCTGGGGCAGCTTCTGTCTCCCAGGGAGGACGCAGAGCCTGCCGCATCCCTCGTGCTGTCTGGGTGATGGTGGCAGAGAGCAGCAGCTCACACCACGCTCCCCAGCACGTCCCAGTGGCACCAGAGCGACCTCCCGGCTCTTCCCGTTACTTTTCGGAATGAATTCCCAAAACTGTTCCCTCTCATGATGGTGCCAATCAAACGGTTCGCAAGGATGTGCTCCGAGGGGTCTGCCCACACGAGGGATGCTGGTGACCCACGGCGGGCACCGACAGCCTGGGCACAGGGCACAGGGATCTCTGGGATAACGTGGCAGCACAGCCTGAGACAGGGGGAAAAACACCCACGCGTGGCACTGGCAGGGAAATGCCAGTCGGCAGCGGGGTGAGCTCTTGTAAACACACAGGGAAACCTGTGCCATGGAACAGCTCCTGGGGAGTCCTGGAAAGGTGGCACAAGGGTGTGCTCATAGAACACCCAAGCACCCCCAGACCAACGCACAAGGACAGTGGCTGAGCACCTCCACATTAACACACAGGAAGCTTGGAACACCCCCAGTACCCCCAGGCAAGTGCTGGGACCTGGTCCTCTATGGGCAGAGGGCTCTGGTTCAAGGGAAACCCTGAAAGTGCAAGACTCTATGGAGAACAGAGAGTAAAGCTCACCACAGTCTTCCTGCTCAGTGTTTTTCAGTTTTCAGAAAGTTCCATTGCAAAGTGAGAAAACAACAGTGCAAGCTAGAAATAAGCATGTTTAAATAATTAAATTTTACATACATCTACACTTACGGGACAATAGCAGCTCTTTGCTTCAACCACAGCAGTTTTATACCTTTTTCAGCCACATTTTCATCCAGAGAGAGTACAAACCCAGCACAGACTGGAGCTGCTGTGCAGCAGAGCTGGCAGCTGCAGCCCAGCTCCTGTGCTGTGCCTTACAGTGAAGCTTTTGCAGAGTACTTGTGAACAGCCACTGCCAACGGCAAGAGAGATCATCCAGGAAGAAGAACCTGTGCTTTCAAACATTATCTGAACACGACAGAGCACGGCCACGAGCTGACATCCTACCCAAGAGCGCTGGGGACAATGAGCCATCCCCGGCTCTGTGTCACCCCTGGGGCAGTTCCAGCTACCCTGAGGCTGGGGAGCAACGTGTGGGTGCAGGATTGAGCAGTGCTCAGCCACACAGACATCAAACATCAAGAGGAACCCTCTGCAGGCAAGGTTTAGACCAGATATCAGGAAGAAAGTATTCCCTGGAGGGGTGGGAAAGCCCTGGCACAGGGTGCCCAGAGGAGCTGTGGCTGCCCCTTGATCCCTGGAAGTGTCCAAGGTCAGGTTGGACGGGGCTTGGAGCAACCTGGGCTGGTGGGAGGTGACCCTGCCCATGGCAAGGGTGGGATGAGATGACTTTAACATCCCTTCCAACCCAAACCATTCTGTGATTCCCTATGGAGGAAGCTGGGGATGGCCAAACACCTGGGGGAGTTAAACACAAGGGGAACAGGAGAGTGGGCAATTTATGTTTTGGTGTTGGTTTTTTTTTTGGAAGAGAGTTTAAAATACACCCTTAAAGGCAATCTGAAGCTATTAGTAACGCAAGGTGAAAGCAAGAGTAAATTCAGGGACACAATATAAACCTAAGCAGCTGAAAGGCCTCAATTAGGCTGAAAGGAGTTATCTGGTATTTAAATAATTATTAGATTGAAGGAATAATCACAGGTCTGAGCCGATTTTTTCCCCCACTGTCATCCTAATGGAGACTATAATATTATTATTCAAATGCCCATGATTCTCATTGAGGGGGGAAGAAAAAAGGGCTCATTTAATCTCCATGCGACAGGGCTTCAGGAGGCACGATTAGTCATTTCTCTTATTTCAGCTGTCACTCACTCACAGGCACCACAGTTTGTCATTAGTGGCATTTTGTGCACACCAAAGGGAAAAAAAAAAAACCAAAAAAACCCACACAGGCAAAAAAAGGAAAATTAAAGCAAAAACAAAAAGAGAATCTCCCGTGGAAAATGACGGATCAAAGGAACAATTTTGATGTCACCAGCGAGGCAGCTGTGTTTGCTTTGCGGTGACGGTGTCTTTTCTTTCAGGGTAGGGTTGGTCTTGTGAGCGGTGATTTATACACAGCCCCACTGTGCCCTCAGTGACCGCCTCTGCTCCATCCATCCCGCAATCCTGGGATCCTCCATCCCCTCTGGAGGAGGCGGCTCCTACACCCTGAGCACCTCCAGGGCACAGCAGAGCATCCCCACAGCCCCCAGTGCCCCCAATGAGACCAGAATCTGCACTGACCTCCACGTCCTCACCCATCCCCAGAGCCCCCACCGCCCCCAGCGAGACCAGTATCCGCACCGA